>PVJH01013446.1:16664-60469 GCA_004026705.1 Nesogale talazaci | reverse complement strand
TGTCTCTCGGGGGTTTCGTAGGTCGTAATCTATGGCAGGGACAGATCCAGTGGGGCCACTGAAACATTTGAACCACTGCCTTTTCATTGACTAGTTGAGTACTTAATCATTGTGCTACCAGGACTCACAGGTAAAACTATCGAATCTGAGGGCAAGGGAGAAGCAAAGGAATAGCGGGAAAGACTGATAGATCAAGGGATAAGAGAAAGGTCACTTCATTCTCCTGCATTTACTGAGCACCATCTGTGGTCCAAGTACTGTTCCAGGTGCTAGGGATAGGGCAAAGAATAAAAGACCTTGCACTCGGGTCTCTGCCAGAATATCCTTTCGAGACACCCCGAAGCAGCACACCATGGGAACATAGAGCTTACAAAGGCTTGTCTGAAGCCAAATGACTGGAGGAGTGCCCTCATTTTCCCTGGGCCCGGTGTCTCAGGCCCATGGCCCTGGTTTATTCTCATCGTGGTACTTAACACTGTGCAAATATTTTGTTTTAAGTTGCACATTGTTTCCCCATGGCTAAGAACATTATGACATATAGTAGCATGTATTGATTAAATGCATGGATAGTTGCTGTAAAGCGGATTTTTCGCTCTGTCTTGAGTTGATTTCAGTTTAAATTGTTTTTCTGGATTCTAAATTTCAGGCACTTTCCGTTGCTCATTGCATTTCATTCCTCTCAAGAAGTCTGTGGTTGCTTGTTTGATTTAGCTTTCTGTATGTTGTGATCCTTATTTTCATCAGCAGTGTTCTCAGTCTGTTTTCTCATAACTAAACTTTAAAGCACAAAATGTTGATGGCAAGTAATGTTTACTGAGCACTTGCTTTGTGCCAGAGACTGGTCTCTCACTCACTGCCCTCAGGCCAATACTGACTCGTAGTTGGGACCCCTGTTGACTGACATAAAAAGCCCAACCTTTCTCCCTCTGAGCCGCTGCTGGTTTCGAAATACAGCCCACATCGTAACCACTACACCGCCAAGGCTTCAGGGTCTAGTTGCTTTATATATAGGTTAATTCATTGAACTCTGCAATCAATGCTGTGGGAGAGGAGTCTTTATTAACCATATATTTTAGCTGAGGAAATTAAAGTACATCGGAGAAACGTACTGGATATACTCGAACATAAGCTGAACTTTTTCAGCACATTAAAAAAATCATTTTATTGAAGGCTTGTACAATCATCACAATCCATGCATCCATCGTGTCAAGCACATTTGCACATTTGTTGTTGTCATCATCCTCAAAACATCTTTTTACTTGAGCCCTTGGTATCAGCTTCTCCCCCCTCCACGCCCCATGAAACCTTGATAATTTATAAATCATTATATTTTGTCATGTCTAATACTGTCTAACATCTTCCTTCACCCACTTTTTTGCTGTCCATCTCTCAGGGATTATATCTAGATTCTTGTGATTGATTCTCCCTTTCTACCACACTTTTCTTCCATCCTCCTGATATTGCCACTCTCACCGCTGGTCCTGAGGAGTTCATCTGTCCTGGATTCCCTGTGTTTCCAGCTCTTAGCTGTACCAGTGTACATCCTTTGGTCTAGCCAGATTTGTCAGGTAGAATTGGGATTATGATAGTGGGCAGGGGAAAGTATTTATGAACTAGAGGATAGCTGTATGTCTCTTCATTGCTACACTGCACCCTGATTGGCTCATTTCCTCCTCTCAACCCTTCTGTGAGGGCTTGTCCAGTTGCCTGCAGGTGGGCTTTGGGTCCCCACTCCACACTCCCCTCATTCACAATGATTTTTTGTTCTTTGATGCCTGGTACCTGATCCTATTAATACCTTGTGATCACACAGGCTGGTGTGCTTCTTCCATGTGGGCTTTCTTGCTTCTGCGCTGAATGGCCACTTGCTTACCTTCAACCCTTTAAGACCCCAGATGCTATATCTTTTGATAGCCAGGCACCATCAGCTTTCTTCACTACATTTGCTTATGCACCCATTTGTCTTCAGCGATCAATTTTTTTGTGGTAAAATTAGGTGTCCCAACTTACACTCAATTATATATGGTATAACAGTTTCCCCAAGGTCATGCAGATGACAAGTTATGGAGTCCCTATCCCTGATCCTCGAACCTACTCTAGTAATTATTGTGCTTAAGTTTTATGACCGAGAACAAAAATTTACATCATATTTTGAGAGTTTCTTTGTGGGAAAGATTTCTTCCTTACCTTTGGATCCACTAGAATGTGAAGCATATTGTAATAGGGACTTGATAAATATCTGCTAAGTAAAAATTTAAGGGTTGTAGCTTACTTGCATCCTAGGTATTTGAATTATATGTGTGGGGGAGTGTATCCTTGCTCTCCTATTCTCTGCTTGAAAGGGAGACCTTGTGCAATATCCTTTAAAAGGCAGAACCCACTCATTGCCTGGATACACAGATATCAGTATATATTCATAGAGGTTAAAATGTAAAGAAAAAAATAGACTCACAACAAGTAAGCTTTTCCACAGTGTCCACTTATATTGGAAGCAGACCACTTACCTGAGCGTATTTCATCATGGGGGGATTGCTACTTCTTCCTGTCAATTCACTGCGAATCTTGGAACAGCCAAGTTGACACAAAACTTTTAACTGCCACACCTTTTTAGGTACGTCCTAGGAGAGTAAACTCTGGAGAGTGACTCATACATTGCTCTACCTTCTCTCCCCTCAGCTTCAAGCATGGGGATCTGCATATGTACAATTAGCATGTGTGATAAAGATGTATTGTCTAAAAAAAAGTAAATGAAGAAAAAATAGGAAAATTATTCTTAGGCTTAAATAATTATACTGATCAAATTTGCTCAAGGAAACCTGAAGTTGAAACAAAACTGGCTTAATATAAGTATCTAAAATTCCAAAAGTATTCTTAAAATATTTCATTCATAAATCAAATTAGGGGAATTAGGATAGTATCCTCTCTTGGGGACAAAACCAAAATGCAACCATAACAAAAAACAAACAAAAACAACCAAAAGAAACCAGCTGTGCTTCAAACTTCTTCTACTTAAAAGATATGAATAAGAGTTGCTGTTATGAAATAACTGTTGTGTAGAAACATAAGTGAGCAGTCAGAATCGTCTTATATTCGTATAACTTTGAATAGGCCAAACATAGATTTCAAATAAGGATGTGATTTTTGGTGACTTGAATTTAGCCAAAATATAAAAGTAAAATAAAAATGTCCATGAATTATTAGTAAAAAAGATAGAACACTTTAAGCTCACATTTCACATTGTCTTTAATTTTATTAGACTATAGTAATAATCTGTTAAGATGTTTAAAGAATATTTTAAATATAATATGTTATCACCTTAAAGGACCATGAATGAATTTGTTTCCCATATTTGGTGGCTTTTAAGATAAAAGCAGATAAAAAGCAATAAATTTCATAACTAATGTGTTAGTCCGGATGGACTAGAGAAACAAATTTATAAACACGCACATGTACATAAGGGAGAGGTGTATATACTAGAGGAATGGAACATTGAGAAAGCATCCCAATCCAGTTCAGTCAAAACCCACGGGTCTGATTTTAGCCCATGTGTCCGATACCAGTCTATGAAGTCTTCAGATTCATGAGGCACATGTAATGATGTCAAATGTAGGGTAATCACAGGCCAGTGGGCAGAAAGGCTTTGGATCCAGTGTCGTTGTAAGCATCCCAGTGTTGGCATGGGTCTATGTGGCTTTTCCAGCTTCAGAGGTCTGGTTCCATCAGGATAGGTCCATGTGAATTCTCCTCACAGGGCATCAGTGTTGTGTCTTGTCAGTAGAATGTCTTGTCTCCAAGGGACTGAGTAGTGAGTCTCTCACCCCCACAGGGGAAATACAGCCAGACTCCCCAGAATTCTCAGGAGAAGGCCATGCCCACGCTGAGGTCTCATTGGCTATCTCCAGAGTGACAGGCTAGACTCCACCCCTACACTCTTAATTCTCAAGTTGACACCAGATTAGGTGACTGCCATAGCTATTAACATACACAATTAGTCAGAGATATAATTGACACACCAAAAGGGGGATAGTTGGTATATTCAGCTGTCACCTGTTAGATGTCATGAATATAAAGTCCTCCAAATATAGTTCGTGATTGTTTTTGAAAACTTGGTCCCAAATTTTTGCCTACTTAATGCCCTCAGAGGAAGTTAGTTTGGGCTAAATTTTTTTCTGATTATAAATGCAACCCAGACTTATCTGTATGGATGTTGGTCTAGTATAGAAAAATACCACAAGAAAATAACTCACACATCTTATAGTATCTGCTCATGGAGTTTACCTACTGTTTTGAGGGCAATGGGAAGCGGTTGGAGGGCATTCAGAAGAGGCGCAATGCACTCTGTGGGTTTTTAAAGATTTCATCCTGGCTGATCTGCAAGAAGACTGGTTGGAAGCTATTGTAGATATTGAATAATCACATGGACTAGGATGGTACCGGGGGAGGGGACTGGGTGCTTGTTTTCTTAATATTTTTATTAAGTAGGCTTGACAGTTGCGTATTTAGGGTAAGCTGATAAGTTTTGCCCCACAGTATTTTTAGTAGCGTATTCTAAACAATTGTGCACTGGCAATTTAATTTAGGCAACCATTGAACTTAGTTTATTATTCACACTGGTTAGAGGTCAACTAATCTATATGATGAGCTGTCCAATTTCATGAGACATGTTTGGCTATTCTCTCGAAGGCATAAGCTTTTAATGGTAATTAGACCTTTCTGGAGTTGCATGAGAAGGGTAAGCTTGCATTGATTTAGTGTTCTTTTATCAAATCCTATTTAATTTTTCCTTCATCATCTGTATTTTTTATTAAGCACTCCCTGATATATGTTTCTTACCACAGGAAATGTTTAATAAATGGTTCCTCTGGATGATTCAGTTAGTGCTAAAGGTTGGCAGCTCAAGCCTACCTATTGGTACCACAGAAGAAAGGCCTTGGCAATTTGCTTTACAAGGGTTTTTAATGCTCAGTGCCATCCATCCCCTTCTAACTCAGAGCACCTAATTAGATTTACTTGTTCAATAATTGTGTTGATTAAGCCAGAAAACCAAACTCACTGCCATTGAGTTGATGCCCACTCATAGCAGCCCTGTAGGACAGGGCAGAACTGCGCTCTGAGCGTCTCCACAGGCGGAGAGAGCCCTGTCCTTTCTCTCAGGGAGAGGCTGGTGGCTCCAAACTGCTGGGCTTGCAGTTGACTGCCCGTCCCATAACCTGCGCTTATTTCCATTGTCATCTTGTATCGATGGAATAAATGCTCGATCATCCTTGAAATAAAATAGGCACTAAAGTATTCTACAATTGTCTGGATCAGGCTGTTCGTTCGTCTAACACGGTTCAGCTCTGCAGGGTGGCTGTGAGTCTCTAGTCGGCCTATATAAGGGAGGCCTCTTTGTAGTAGGGATATTTCTTGAGCCATGTTCTTCAGCTTCAGGACAGCTATGATTTATTTTGTAAGCCGATGAGGCCAAACATTACTGTTTTAAGTATTATAAATAACATAGTAAACGTTAAATGTTCACTCCGTAGAGCCACTACCAGGGCTTTTATATACAGAAAGTAAAGCCTGAGCCAAAACTGTGGAGCGTGGGCTCTGGTCTGCATGCATTCTCCTTTTACCTGCTCTTTGATTCATTGCAACTGGAGAGGTGATGCAAGCGGTGACGATTTGCACTCCCAAACTGTTGGTGCCACAGTGAGTCCTCCCTGTTGTGCCTACTAGTTACCCAGGCCTCAGCTGTGCACATTGCTTACAACTTCTCAGAAAGCTGTATTTGTATACAGGGTCAAGAACAGTGCAAGATTCTGTTCAAAACAGATCCAATTCGAATTCCTTTTCTTTCTTTCTTTTTTGGTGGCCTTCAACTGTGCTCTACCAAGTAATGCAAAAGTATTTTAAAAGTTAGCTTTTGCCATTAGTTATGTAAAGAATTATTTTAACACTAAGCTGTCTGATTAAAAAAAAACTTTTTTTTCCTGTCCCCAAGTTTTTTCTCCCTGAACAGAGAGTGCTGGTGTTGTGCTGCTTTCGTGCCTGTGGGACAGGTGGTGAGGGAGTTTGTCACTGTCTCCATCCTGTGTGGTAACCCTGCTTTGTTCCCAAACCAGTTCTTACACTCTCAATCTGGTCTTACCACAGGGCTTACCGGTACTTTTGTTTGTTTCATCATGAACCACAGAACATTACATATTTCTGCCTGCTTCACTTGTACCTTTTTGCACATGTACGTAACACACACACACACACACACACGAAATAGAAGTTCACCATAGCAATTCTTGTGATCAGCAGTTCAATACTTAGCCCACTATACCATCAGGGCTTCTTGCATTTCTTAATCACTCAATGTGTAGTGCATTTTCTGATACATTTTTTTCCCTCTCATTGCACTTTATTCTGGTTTTTGAAGATACAGATCATAATATATTTCATTGATTTTTATGACCCATTAATTGTTTGGAATCTGGAGTTTGCAAAACATGGCTACAGCATATCTCAAATATAATTGGATCTTCACAGCACCCCCTCGATGTATTCAAGGCTGATAGTAATCCTGTCAAAACATGATTGCAGTCCACACTTAGGAAATATAAGCTTTCACTGATCAACTGAAGGCAGAAGAAATGGTTTGGGGCATTAAGTGCTCATAGTTCATCCTGAAAGCAGCAGGCACTTGAATGGGAAGGGAGAAGGAGAGGAGCTGAAGAGCTGTAGAATAGGAGGCAGAAGCATGCAGGAGGTCTGTGGTGCCTCCTTGGGGTCTAACCTAAGCTCTCAAAGATATCCAGGGTTGGGGGTGGTGTTGGGGGTGTTGTCAAGTCGGTTCTGACTCATCATGACCCTGTGTACCACTGAACAAAACACTGCCTGATCCCGAGTCATCCTCAGGATAAAAAATTATGACGTGTGAGTCCACTGTGTAAATCCATTTGCTGTTGAGGGTCTCTCTATTTTTGGTGATCTTCTGCTTTACGGAGCACGGCATCCTTATCCCAGGACTGTCCCCCACCCCCCCACCCCATTGCACAAGGAAAAAATAGATGAGATGAAAATTTGTCATCCTTGATCCTTGCTTCTAAGAATTTTGGCTGTACTTCATCTAAAACCAGCCCTGGTGGTGTAATGGTTATACATTGGGTTGCTAGCCTGCAAGGCTAGCAGTTCAAAGCCACTAACAACCCTTTCTCACCAAAGGGAGGAAAGTCAGGCTTTGTACTCCTGTAAAACATTACAGTTTTGGAAACTCACAGGGCAGTTCCGCCCTGCCCCACCAGAGCGTCTCTGTGAGTTGGCACTGACCCAATGGCAGTAAATTTGGTGGATCTCTTCCAAGACAGATTTGCTGATTCTTGTGGCAATCCATGATATGATCGATATTCTTCACTGACACCGTAATACCAATGCTTTGATTATTTAATCTAGATTCTCCTTACTCATTGTTCAACTTTCACATGTATCTGAGGCAATTGAAAACACCATGGCATATGAAAATAATAATAGCTTATCATTTATCAAGAAGTCATGAGAATGGGAGAGTGGGGATTGGGAGGGAAAAAATAGGAGCTGATTCCAAAGGCTTTAGTAGAAAGAAAATGTTTTGAAAATGATGATGGCAGCAAATATACAAATCTGCTTGATATAGGGCTGAGCCCCGGTGGCGTAGTGGTGGTGCGCGGGACTGCGGCCCACTGGGTTGGAGGTTCAATTCCAGCTCCACGGAGCAAAGGCTGGACCTCCTACTCCCACCACCAGAAGGCAGTGATGCCCAAAAAACCAAATCTGCTTGATATAGATGATGTGTGGATTGTTATAAAAGCTGTAAGATGCACCAGTAAAATGATTTATTATAATAATAAAAATAAAATAACATGGCTTGGGTCAGGACACACTTTAGTCCTCAAAATGGCATCTTTACTCTCCAGCACTATGTTAGTCCGGGTAGACTAGAGGAACAAATTTCATAGACACACATATTGGTATAAGGAAAGGGTTTATATACAAAAGGAATAGGACATGGAGAAAGCATCCCAGCCCAGTCCAGTCCAAAGTCATAAGTCCGTTATTAAACCATATGCCCGAAATCAGTCTATAAAGTCTTCTTCTGACTCACGAAGTCACAGGTCGGTGAGTGCAGAATCCCGGTGCTGGCAGGGCACCTCGTCTCCAGGGCTCAGGGTCCATCAACAGCAGAAGCAACTCATCCCTGGCAGAGGCCTCCATCTGTCCGCCCCAGCTTCAGAGGTCTGGCTCCATCAGGGCAAAGCTGTGTGTTCTCTCCGCCAGCTCCTCCAGCTTCTCGAACACTGCCAGCTTGTCTTGTCTGTAATTAATCATCTCCAAGACTAACTCCCAACAACTGGGGAAGATAGCTTCTCATCTTCATGAGGGAAATATTGCGAGATTTCCCAGAAGTCTTAAGAGAAAGTCATGCCCACATAGAGGCCTCATTGGCTACTCAATGGCTATCTCCAGATTAACAGGCTAAACTCCACCCCTACATTTCAATCATAAAATTAACATAAGCACATGACTGCCACAAGCACTTTAAAGAGGTCTTGTGCAGCAGATTTGCCCAATGCAGTATGTCTCTTGACATCTTGACTCCTGCTCCTATGAGCATTGATTGTGGCTCCAAGCAAGATGAAATCTCCAATAACTCAGTTGTTTCTCCACTTATCATGATGTTATTTATCAGTCCAGTTGTGAGGATTTTGGTTTTATTTATATGGAATAGTGTTTGCAGATATTTGACATGTCACCAGAAATTCCCGGCGGGCAGAATATACAAGGGTCCAGGTGTCTTAGAAAACTACCTAAGTTGGTTTAGAGGGCTCTGCCCATCAGCTCTCTGATACTTCACTTTACTACTCCAAAAATGCTGTCCTTCCCACCCCAGTCTAGTTTCTCTAGTTAAATGTATGACCCACACTTTATTTATTTGAAGAGTATTCTCATGATTCATGTCACATCCATATACCACATGATTGTTTATTTTGAAAACCTGGTCACTACAAAAGTGAATACATTTATTTTTAAAGGAAACTTTATAGCTTCACTCACCATACATAGAATGTTGACAATACTGTGAAGAGAAATAGATATTTTAAAACATTATTGATGAAACAATTATAAATGCTAGCTATTTACAATTGTTTGCCAAGGCTCTGTGTCAGAGACATTTTTTTGTTGAAAAGCAATACTAACAAATCTCATGGAAATACTGAAAACAAATTAGCTCTAATCCAAGACTTTCAGCATGATATAATAAGAAGAATTGAAGAGGTAGTATTATAAAATCATCCTCACTGTGAGATTCACTATCATTTAATATGTTTCTCTTGTCCTACTTAAAGCTTTGTCTTCTAGTTGCATTTAACCTAGTCACCGCATCTCCTCTCAACAATTCCTCTCCTTCATTTCATGAGGCCGGAGATCATGTTTTAGTTCCAGAGTCTTTTAGTTGAATCCTTGGAATTAAGGGTGTGTGTTCTACTAAATATGGGATTGCAGATTTTTCATTATTGTCTTTGATTACATAAAACCAGGAATTTGCCAAATAATAAACTACGAGTACTATAAGTCTTGGTGGGAAATTGATTTATACACAGTTGAACACAGGGTGTTGTACTGTAAGGATACACTGGCTTAAATTGTCTGGAATGCGTGTACTTTAAAATAGTGTTAATTTTAAATATTAGCTATGACTATGTGTATTCCAGACTCACCCAGTGTGGTTCATCTTTTTGTGCTTTTCTTTAATTTCCCAAGAGGTTGCTCCGTACATGACAGTGAGCACTTTGCTTCTCAAAGCACAGTTTCTCCAACTGGATAAGCTTTATCTCCATCTGGCTATAAGTATTTAGTGAGTTAACCTTTGTGAAAGTTCCCAGTACTCAGTTTAAGGTCAATAATTGTGCATTCACTTATTTACTCACTCATCTACCTACTTTTGCTAGAACTACACTGAGATCCTTTGCCCAGAGAACTCAGTTGACCTTGTTCTGAAATGGCATAGCAAATTAAACCAAATAATTCATATCCTCACTCCTCTCTACTTCAAGTAGTAATCACGATGATGTTAGCTATGGTAGTAAAAGTAATATTAATTCATATAGTACAGTATCCTTATGGTGTACAATTATTATAGTGTACTGTTATAGTGCTACATACCAACACTGTAAACCTACTGTGTACACAGTATTGTTCTAAATGCTTTCAGTATATTAGCTCATATTACAGCTCTGTGAAGGTACTATTCTTTTACTTAAAGGACACAGTAAGGAGTAGACCTATAGTTTGATTTCAGGCAGTCTGCCTCCATAATCTGTACTCATAACTATGATTGTCCAGGCCTCTCGGAGGGTCATTCCACTGGTCCTCCCCAAATTAGAGTTTTCTTTTAGAGAAGAGCCTGGAGAGCTCATGCTTCACCACACGCTGTTCAGGATGAAGTTGTGTGAAAGAGCCACGGTGCACACAGTGAAGATCTGATCCCCATCTGTCAGTCCTGGGAGATTCTGCAGAGCTGGGGGAGGGAGGAGTAGAACCAAAAGAGAGGAAAGGGTTAAGGGACATAATGTGAAAGCAATTTCTTGGTTCCTTATGTTCAAAATGTAATAGAAGTTGGAGAAGAAATTAGTGTGCACTCCAAACTAATCTTTTTGATCTTTTTCAATTAGGCAGTAAGTGACTGCCACAGTCCCCCCCCCCCCCCTTAGCTATAGTTAGTTCTAAGTTCTATAGCTTAATTTGCTTGCAGTAGCTGCACTTCTGAATTCTAGATTGCGTGGAAGCCACCTATGAGGGTAAGTTAAAGTATTGCTACAAAATTATGGAGACCTTTATTAAACCTAAGGATCAAACTATGAAGCTGGGTTTTTTTGATTTTGTTTTTATTTTTGACATGGCCTCCTCTGAAGATGTTTCCATCTCTAACCCTTCCTTGAAGAATTCTTTGCTCTTCAATTAATATATCCGGTCAAGATAACAGTTTTGGCAGCCTCAAGGGAGGCAAATTGTGTTCCTTTAAAAAAGTTCTTTTGAATTTTGAGCACACAAAACATCTGAATGGTCAGGATTGGATATATGGTAGATGGGTAAGTTGTCCCAGTGAAATTCACTCAGGACGGCCCTTGCTACACTTGAGGAAGGGAGATGCCGGTGCATTATTGTGATGGGAGAACTTCTCCTGAGCACAACTTTACTGGCCATTTTCTTTTTCTTTTTTTTTTTTTAAATCATTTTATTGTGAGCTCTTACAGAGATAATATCCCATAGTTCTTCTTTTTAAAAAATAATTTTATTAGAGGCTCGTAATCACAATCCATACATTCCATCCATGTGTCAAGCACATTTGTACATTTGTTATCATCATCATTCTCAAAACATTCTTCTTTCTACTTGAGTCTTTGGCATCAGCTCTTCATTCTCTCCTCTCCCACTTCTCTCATGAACCCTTGATAATTTATTATTTTTATTTTGTCATGTCTTACACTGTCCAATGTCTCCATTCACCCACTTTTCTGTTATCTGCCCCCCAGGGAGAGGATTATATGTAGATCATTGTGATCGGTTATCCCCTTTCCCCCAACCTTCCCTCCACCCTCCTGGGATTGCTACTTTCATTATTGGTCCTGAGGGGTTTATCTGTCCTGGATTCCCTGTCTTTTCTAGTCCTTTTCTGTACTAGTGTACATCCTCTGATCTAGCCGGATGCGTAAGGTAGGTTTGGGATCATGATAGTGAGAGAAAGGAAGCATTAAAAAACTAGAGGAAAGCTGTATGTTGCATTAGTGCTATATTGCACCCTGCCTGGCTCTTCTGTTCTTGTGAACCTATTGTAAGAAGATGTCTAATTATCTACAGATGGGCTTTGGGTCTCCACTCCGTACTTCCCCTCATTCACAATGATAAAGATTTTTTTGTTTTTCGATGCCTGATCCTACCAATACCTCGTGATCACACTGGCCGGCATATTTCTTCCATGTGGGCATTGTTGTTTCTGAGCTAGATGGCCGCTTGTTTATGTTCAAGCCTTTAAGACCCCAGACACTGTATCTTTTGATAGCTGGGCCCCATCAGTTTTCTTCACATTTGCTTATGCACCCACTTTGTCTTCAGTGATCTCATCAAGAAGGTGAGCATCATGGAACATTCCATAGTTCAATCACATAAAGCATTATTGTGCAATTGCTACCACCATTAGTTTCAAACATTTTCTTCTTTCTTGAACTCTTTGATATCAGCTTCCCTTTATCCCCCGCCCCCCCCCCCAACTCCCCAGGAACCCATATTATTATTATTTTCTGTATCTTATACCATCCAGTATATCCATTCACATGTAATTTCTGTTGTTCATTCTCCTTGACTGGGGTTATGCAGTCATCAGTGCTATCAACCTGTCCTTAACCCCTTCTGTTCCCACACCTTTCAGAAACCATTACTCCTGTTACTGTTTCTGAAGGGTTATTTTTCTTGACTTTCCTGTATCGAAGATCTTAGTTATACAAATGAACATATGCAAATCTAACATGATAGATGAAGTAAAACAAATAACCATAACAGTAGGGGGAGGAAATATTAAAGAACTAGAGGATAGTTCTGTGCTTCATCAGTGCTACACCACATTCTGGATTTATCATTCCTTCTTTTTGGCCCTTCTGAGAGTATCTCTCCAATTGGCCTTTTTCTTATCAGTGCAGCTTCCAGTTTTCTTACAACTTCTTCTTAGCTGCCCCTGAGATCATGGTGAGAAAAATCTATCAATATTTCCCTTTGGAGCACCCACACCCACCCAAACACTTCTAATCATCTCTTGAGCTTATCTCTCGGCCTTGAATTCAACCAGCTCAGCAGATGCCCTTGGAAGCCACTGTTCTGATAGAACCTTTTATTTTTTTTTAAGGTAATAAGCCTAATGGAACCCTGGTGGCATAGTGGGTTCCATGGTGGGCTCCTCACCACAAAATCAGGCGTTCAAAACCACTCGCCGCTCCGTGGGAGAACGATGAGGCTTTTCTTCTCCCATAAAAACTGTCTCAGAAATCCACAGGGTCATTCTTCCTTGTTCTGTAGGGTTGCAGTGATTTGAAATGGGCTTGACGGCTGTGAGTTTTGAGTGATGTTAAGACTGACATATTGCTGTGAGAACTTGTCTGCAGCCATCGAAGGATTGCGGAGACATTTCAGACCGTTTGATTGGAGTAAATGTGTGTGTGTACACACACTAGATCCCTAATAGGAGTACTTTTTGACTTACACTAGTGTGTTGAAGGAGATAATTTATTCTGTATGGCTGTTTATGCTTAATTTTTATTACTGAGATAGTGAATCAAATGATAGAAATGGCATAAAACTAAGATATTTTCCTAAATTTTTTTCAATGATTTTTATTGGGAGCTCTTACAGCTCTTTTAACATCCCATACATCATTTGTATCAAGCATATTTGTACACGTGTTGCCATCTTCATTTCCAAATATTTTCTTCTTGAACCCTGACATTTTGCTAAGTTTAAATGGCTATAAATAACATGAAATTATTTGTCATTGACTAGGTCTAGTAGTGAGATGGCAATTTTCTACTTTTATTTTAAAATCTAGGAATATTTGCCTATAAACCATTGAGTAGTGGATCAAGCTTTCCAGATGCTTTATAGCAGCGGTTCTCAACCTGTGGGTCGGGACTCCTTGGGGGGTGGAACGACCCTTTCACAGTGGTCGCCTGATTCACTATAGTAGCAAAATTACAGTTATGAAGTAGAAACAAAAAGAATGTCATGGCTTTGGGGGTATCACTTGAACACGAGGAGCTGTATTAAAGGGTTGCAGCATTAGGAAGATTGAAAACTACTGCTATGTGAGTTAAAACGTGTGGCGGTACTACAGACACTTGAGTGAGGCCTGAATGTTTTCCCACACATAAAATGTGTCTGAAAGAGGGAAAGATTACCTTAGAGTTTTCATTGTAATGCTAGCTTGAAATTATAGTGAAATGCATGATATTTTTTATATATTGATAGCTTGAAAATACTCTTATCAGAGAGGCCAAAAACCAAAAGGAAGCCATTAAGAAAATTAAAATTGTGCTCCATTTCTAAGTCTGTAGTCTTAGAAAGTGGCACTCTTATTTAAACTTCCATCTGATACAAGTTTTAGTCTCTTGGGAGTGTGTGTGTGTGTGTGTGTGTGTGTGTGAGTGATAACCTTGTTTGTATCCCCCATGCCCACCTTTACATAGACAGACTTGGGCCAAGTGTTTCTATTTTATTCATAGGAAAGTATTTTTCAACATCTTAAAAAAATCTATATTCTGGGTTTTCTGGTTAAATAAGTGCCTGTTAAGCTTTACTTTCTTTATTGGGTGTTTTATAAAAGGAGCAGATAGATTGGCGATGTTTTCTCCCTATCCCTGTCGGCTTAGGTGATTTGGCTATGCACCTCATGGTTGTATTTGGGTGGGGTAGTGTTGATTATATGTGGGGCTGCAATCCACATGGTTGGGGTTTCCACTCCCAGAAACAGTCACACTTTTGGAAAACCACAGGGGGTGGCTACGAGTCAGCATTGGTTGGATGGAAGTGAGCTTTTGAGTGTGTGAGAGAACTGTTTTATCCATTTCAGTAAGTGGCCTCAAAAGAGATGCAGGGTCAGACCAGTGTTTTGAAGAATCATTTTGTCGTGGAAGAGCAGAGACTATTAAGACCAGAGGCAGATGGTCTGTGAAGAGCTTCTGAGTGAGTCCAGCTCCAAGTTAGAGATGATGAGGACCTCATGCACCTGTGTGGAGAGCGAAAAGACTGGAGAGGAGATTGTTGAGTTAGGTTGTAGGACACATAAGCCTCAATAAATGTTCGTACACGAGAAGTGATGGATGAGTGGCTGACTAGAGTGAGTGATTGGAAACCTAGACAACCCACATTTATTTATGGGAAAACAGGGATAAGGAAGTATTGTAATTCAGTTTTTGTTATGTCAAGTCACAAACCCCCAAATCATGTCCAGCTGAGTATAATAAAGAGAACTAATTAATGAACTAAATTATTGATGTGGTTGTTTGGAAACAAAAGCCAGTTATAGTGACATCTAATTCTTATATCATACACTCCAATATTTCAGTCACATCACACAGAATTGTACAATCATCACCACAATCAATTTTAGAACATTTTCTTCATTCTGGCACTCATTGTTACTAGCTTCCCATTCCCTGCAACCTCACTTAGCATCCTACCAAGGAACCATTAATCCAGTTACATATTGTATAGATTCACCTATCCTGGATTTCATATATAGAAAAACATTAAAAAACAAGTAAGCCTAACAAGAGTAACAAAGTAACATGTAAAAATATCAACAGAAAATATTAACTAGAACAAATTTAAATGAATCTTAAGTGGAGCAATGCCTTTTGCCTGTGTTAGGGTAGGCTAGGGAAACAAATTCATAAGCATGCATATGTGTATAAGGGATAGATTTATATACAAGAGCAACTGTACATTAAGAAAGCATCCCAACCCATTACAGAACAAGGTCCTAAGTCTGATATTAGCCCGTATGTCCAATTCCAGTCTATAAAGTCTTTTTCAGACTCACAAAGCACATGCAATGACACTAGGACAATCACAGGTGAGTGGGTACAGAGTCTTGTGTATCCAGTAGTGGTAGAAGCATCTCAGCCCTGGCAGGGGTTTCCCAGTGGCTCCTCCAGTTTCCAGGATTCTGGGTTCAGCATGCTGCCATGTGCCTTGTCAGTTGCAGTGTCTCCCAGGGAGTCAGCCTTGCATCTTGTCAGTAGAGTGTCTCCAAGGGACTGAGTTATAAGTCTCTCACCTCCAAGTGGGAAATGTTTCAGATTTCAAATGGGCCAGATTTCCCAGAATTCTCAGGAGAAAGCCCTCTCTAGATTGACAGGCTAGACTCCACCCCGACATTCTTAATCCTCAAATTGACAGCACATTAGGTGACTGCCACAGAAGACTTCAAGTTCCCAGATGATATTCCCTCTGATATCCTGACACCATCTTGTTGCCTCATCTCCCTTTGCTACAGCATTCGTGTCCTCAGTGATCTCTTCTTAAGGGTGAGCATTAGACAGGGATATGTCATAAGAAAGAATTGTTCTTGGATTAGGGCTGGAATTAAGTGCAAATCCAAACTCTCTTCATGCATCTATAGTTTATGTATGTCTCTGGTTCACCTTAGGGCCATCATTGTCATTTTATGTTTCAGAACATTATCAGCCATTCCCCTTGGGGCCATCATTTCCATTTCCAGCCAGTCAGTGTTGACTTCTAGTGATGGTATAGGGCAGGGTAGAACTACCCCTATGAGTCTTGGAGACAACAAACCTTCACAAGAGTAGAAAGCTTCATCCTTTCCATGTGGGGCTGCCTGGTGATTTCGAACTGCTCACTCTGGGGTTAGCAGTATAATGGTAACCACTATGCCTGGATAATGTCATTAGTTTAGCTAATGGTATAGAATTGAAAACACTGTTGGGAAGAGGAAGGTATATGAATATAGGCCAACTATGAACTGAAATACATAAACTGTTAACCTGTACATATTAAACTTTTAAGTGTTTGGATACTATTTACAGAAACCACTGGGGTTGATGATAAGGCAAATCTTCCACAACCTTCACAAGAGCAGAGCTAAGCCTGCCAGATTAATGCAGGTCATAATGAAAATAAAATGTCATAATGAAGGAAGAAGGGTCTTAAAAAAATGATTTATTTTTGTTACAAAGATAGGAATTAAGTAAGCCTACTAGAACTTACTTTGGATATAGTTTCTTTATGGTACAACCATAACTAGAATAATTTGACATATATATATATTAGAAAAATGATGGCAGATGGGGACATGTCAAAGGCTACAGAACCTAATTCTCCTCCGTAATTTATTAAAGAAATGTACTTTATCAGCATAAGGAGATTATCTTTTTTTTTAGGAGTTCCAAGGCTGTAAATCTTTCTTTCATTTTTAAAAATAATTTTTTGGGGGACTCTTGTAGCTCTTATACAATCCATATGTCAATTGTATCAATTATATTTGTGCATATGTTGCCATTGTCATTTGTAAAGTGTTTTCTTTCTGCTTGAGCCCTTGGTATCAGCTCCTTTTATTCCTCTCTCACTTTCCCACTCTCATGAACCCTTGATAAATTATTGTTATTTTCACCATCTGCTGTCTCTTTTCATGCAAGTTTCTGTTTCTCCCCCTGGGAGGTGGGTGTTATATGTCAATCATTGCAATCAGTTTTCCCTATCTCCTCCTCCTTCTCTCACCTTCCCCCTACTCTCATGGTATCACCACTTCCATTACTATTCCTGAGTGGTTTATCTGTCTTGAATTCCATGGACCATTAACTGTACCAATGTATATATTTCAGTGGAGCGGATTTGTAAGGTAGAACTGGGTTATGATAGTGGAGGCGAGGAAGCCTTAAAGACTAGAGGAAGGTTGTGTGTTTCGTTGGTGCTATATCGCACCCTGGCAGATTCCTTCCTTCCTTGAGACCTTTCTCTGAGGGGATGCAAGAGCTAATTTTGGCGAAATCTAGGACAAATCTATAATCTGTAGAATAAGCTAAATATTCATGATTCCAAACAATTTCATAAACAAATTAGAAAGAAGAAATAACTTTTTCCTACAATAGAGTCCAAAGTAGTCAATGTAGATGAAATTATGAATCTGAGACAAATGCCACAGTAATTTTTGCTACATGTAAGCATCGTTGATGAAAAAAAAAAGTTGTTGAAAAAAAAGCTAGTGGCCAAAATTATGAGGAAAGACAGGTCGCTACTTCTTACCTCACTTCAGTCCATTTCAACTCATAGCAACTCTTCAAGGAGCCTTGGTGGCGTTAGGTTGCTAACTGCAAGGTCAGCAGTTCAAAAACCCCTACCTGCTCTGTGGGAGAAAGATGACTCTTTTTGTTCCTGTAAAGATTTACAGCCTCGGAAACCCACAGAAGCAGTTCTACTCTGTCCTAGAGGGTCCCAAAGAGTTAACTACATACATAGTAGCTAAGTATTTATTCACAAGATATTTATCAACTACAAAAAGAAACAATACTAAATTTATAGTGGGGAAAACTAGTAGGCACCACTTTAACCAAGGATAGTGTTGCTTGTAATAAAATATCTTGGCATCTTAATGCCACAGGCTAGCATCACAAAAATGTGTAGCCTTTAAACTAATGAGAAAACACCAGAGGAATTGTAAGATGGTAAGTTGTAAAATAATTGGCCACTGTACGTCGAGCATATCAGCAATTTGAACTCCCCCAGATTGATGGAGATTAAGGCGAAAAAGTAACGAAATGTAATGTGGTATCCTGGATTTGTTCAGGAGTATACAGAGGACTTTGTGGGGAAAGCTGGAGAAATTGGAGCAAAACCTGTAGATAAATTAATGATACTCTATCAATGTTAATTCCCTGCCTTTTTAGTAGTGGTATTGTACTCACAGAAGCTATTTCTATTAGATGAATCTGAGAACTTGAATTTAACAAGAAGAAAATTCTTTAAAAATCTCCAGTTATTTTTTTCTTTTTAAAAATTTTATTGGGGGCTCTTACAGCTATTATAACATGCAATATATCATCTGTATCAAGCATATTTGCACACCTGTTGGCACATTCATTTCCAAACATTTTCCACTTGAGTCCTGGGTACAAGCTCTTCCTTCCCCCTCCCCCCTTTTTAATAATCATTTTTTTGGGTACTTATACACCTCCCCTCGTGATCCATACATACATCAATTGTATGCAGGCCTCATTTGCACACTTGTTGCCATCATCACTCCCAAAACTTCCTCCCTCCATCTAGACCCCCAGTTCCAGCTCCCCATATTTCCCTTCCCCCCACCCCCCCATGAACCTTTAATAATTTACAAATTGCTATTGCTTTTTTATATCTTACACTGTCCAATGTGTCCCTTCACTCACTTCCCTGTTGGCCATGCCCCAGAGAGAAGGTTATATGTAGATACCTGAAATTGGTTTCCCCTTTCTACTCCACCATCTCTCCACCCTCCCAGTATCATCACTCCCATCACTAGTCCTGAGGGAACATCTATCCTAAATTCCCCATGTTTTCCACTCCAGTGTACATCCCCTGCTTTAGCCGGACTTGTCTGGTAGAATTGGGAGCATGATAGTGGGTGGGAGGAAGCATTTGAGAACCAGAGGAAAGATGCATATTTCATTGTTTCTACACTGTACTTTAACTGACTCACCTCCTCCCTGCAACCCCTCTGTAAGAGGATGTCGCTTCACCTATTGATGGGCTTTGGGTCCCCAATCTGTACTCCCCCCATATTTATAATGATATAATTTTAGTTTCTTGATGCCTGACACCAGATCCCCTCAATATCTCATGGTCACACAGGCTGGTGTGCTTCTTCCATGTGGACTTTGTTGCTTCTAAGCTGGATGGCCGCTTGATTACTCAAGCCTTTAAGACCCCAGACGCCACATCTTTTCATAGCCGGGCACCATCAGCTTTTGTCACCACCTTTGCTTATGCATACATTTGTCTTTAGTGATCGTGTCGGGGAGGTGAGCATCATGGAATGCCAATTTAATAGAACAAAGTGTTCTTGCATTGAGGAAGTACTTGAGTGGAGGTCCAATGCCCATCTGCTGTTCTACTACTAAGTCTATATGTATATGTTCGTTGATTTATTTCCCCCATCATCACATATAAATATATGCACCTTTGTACATGCCTGTATTTAAACCTCTATAAATGCCCTTTACCACCACCCACCCCCCCAGTTCTTTCCTCTATTTCCTTTTACTTTCCTCTTGTCCCACTATCATGCTCAGCTTCCATTTGAGTTTCAGTATTTTCTCTCTGTTACATTACCTTTGATCATTCCTTATTGGACTTCTCTCATCCACCTAGTCTCTAATTTTGGATCAATTGATATACCCTTATGCCTGGGCTGGTCAATGCCATCTCCTTTCCCCCTCTTCCCCTTCTCCCATGGCCCCACCCTGTAACCATCAGTCCCGTCATTTTCACCTCCAGCCTGTTCATCCAGCCTGTCTTATTTAGATAGACCTGCAAAGGTAATAATATGTACCAAAAAAAGGACTTCCTAAAACGAAGTAACCAAAGAAAATAAAGCAATGACAACAAAAAACACCCCAATGTCCTATATATATGTAAAATAATAATAGTAACTATATAAAAACCTGTAAATGATTCTGTTCATTGACCCCCAGGAGTGTCCCCTGGTTGACATCTCCAATTATTTTAAAGGAGCTCTAGTGGCATAATGAATAAATGCTTGACTATTAATCAAAAGGTTAGGGGTTCAAACCCACTCAGCTGCTCTGGGGAAGGAAACATTGTCAATCCATTCCTGTAAAGGTGATGACCCAATGGGGAACATACCAGAAATCACAAACATTTCAAAATTAAGGAAAGTTAGATTGCTGTATTTTTCTAGCCATAAGATGTATCTGACCATAAAGCATGCCCAGTTTTTAGAGGAGGAAAAGAAGAAAAAAATATTCTGAACTAACTAGCACCAGTATACTAAAACGTTTTGGGGTACCATACCTTCAGACCTTAAGACTTTTGGGGGGAAAATGTGCATCTTATGGTCTGAAAAATACGGTAGGTAGAAGAAAGTTAAAAATTGTTAAAGTAAATTAAGTAAAACTAAAATTAGTCAAAGTTGATAAAAAGTTAAAATAGGAGGTTGCTCACATCCATGACAATATCTGAGATAAAATGTTATGACTTGTGTTATAAATCAACTCTCTGACGGTGATGGGAATCTGCACATTATCTAAACTCTCTAGCTGATCCCTTTGCAAGGGAGAGTGACACTTATACTTTGTAACAGTGGTTCTCTACCTTCCTAATGCCGTGACCCTTTAATACAGTTCTTCATGTTGTAGTGACCCCCAGTTGTAAGATTATTTTCTTTTTGGGGGGCTGGGAGCATCATTGCCCTCTGGTGCTCGTGGGAACTACCCAACGCTGCTCCAGAGAGCCGCCGCTGGATTTGAACCACCAAGCCTGCGGGCCGCAGTCCCGCACGTAACCACTCACGCCACCAGGGCTCAGCCCAAGATTATTTTCATTGCTACTTAATAACTGTAATTTTGCTATTGTTGTGAATTGGGAGACTCTGGTGAAAGGGTCATTCGACCCCAAAAGGGGTTGCGACCCACAGGTTGAGAATCGCTACTATAGAAGGAAATGAAGTTGGTAATTTGAAGAGCAAGATAAAATAATAGGCTTCAAGTATTTCTAAAATAATATATGTAGCACTTCACAGCAGGTGGCGGGGGGAGTATCTTAAGTTAATTAGATGGGTTTTTATAAGCCTGCTGAACAAAATTAGTCTGTTTACTCTCTACCCAAGGGATGAGTAAGTGAGAACATTTGGATGTGAACTGGGGAACTTTTACACAAACCCAGAGAGAGTATTCATTTAGGTAATGGACAGCAGCATCCTGACATGAAGGCTTTGCAATCCTTTCCCTAGTTGCCTATTAAAGTAAGTTTTCCTTAAAGAATTTTCAAGAGAACCTGATGGCTGAAAACTGAAAAATTCCTCCTCCTACTTTGCACAATTTGATCATGTGATCAAGGCTCACTAGAATGAGTGGGTTTGATTGTTACAGTAAGAACAATCCTTTCCCAGTGGATTGGACATTATTACCCATCCCTGAAGACTCTCCTGAAAAACACTCTTCAATTTTTATTGTAGTCAATTTGCAGTCTATTAAGGACACTGGAGCTGCAAGTAAGAGAGGAAGTTACTTTTTCTGCCTCATTTGCAAGTTCAAGAATTTTGATCTGCAAACCATAATTTATGCAGGAATGTTTGTGGGGCTTATTGCTCTACTTTCAGAGCTCTTCAGCGCATTCTGGGCTGAGTTTGTAGTAGAGGTCTTTGTCTGTGGCGTGCTGGGTTTCTACCCGGTAGTTGATGCCAGAGCTGTCTGTTTTGAATTATTATAACCTCCTTGAGGGCAGTGACTCTGTTGGCTTGGACAGCAAACTTTGATGGGGAGCTGAGTGACAAAGTGGTTTGCTGCCTTGACTGGTAATACAGTCTTGATTTCTGAGTAGCATATCAGAGAAATAACGTGGTAGCTTTTTCTCAATATTTGTGTACTTTTCAATTGAGTGTGTCACATCAAAATAAAACCATAGTTGTTTGTTCATTATTTTCTGTGTTCCAGGGGTATTGTTGCACCTTTCATGTTTATTACTTAATCTCATAATTCACATTGAAATTTCTAGTTTTCTGACTTTACAGATGAGAAAACCAAGGGTAATTAAAGTGGGTAACTAACCCGTTGTGTTAGGGTCACATTGAGTCAAATGGACGATGCAAATGAGCTTTTAAAGATGTTTGTTCAAAAATCAAATCATTGTGAATGAGGGGGGAGTGCAGATTGGGGACCCAAGACCCATCTGTAGGCAACTGGAACTCTTCCAGATGCGTCAGGGAGGAAAGGAGCCTGTCAGGGTGTAGTAGCATACAACTTTCCTTTAGCTCCTTAAATGCTTCCTTCTCCTCCACTCTCATGATACCAATTCTACCTCACAAATCTGGCTAGACCAGAGGATATATACTGGTACAGATAGGACAGGAAACATGGGAATCCAGGACAGATGATCCCTTCAGGATCAGTGGTGAGAGTGGTGACACCATGAGGGTGGAGAGAAGGTGGGGTAGAAAGGGAGAACTGATTATAAGGATCTACATATAGCCTTCTCCCTGGGGGATGGACAACAGAAAAGTGGGTAAAGGGAAACATCAGACAGTGTAAGATATGACAAAATAATAATAATTTATACATTATTGTGGGAGGGGAAAAATGAGCTGATACCAAGGGCTCAAGTTGAAAGTAAACTTTTTGAGAATGATGACGACAACAAATGTGCAAATGTGCTTGACATAATGGATGGGTGTATGGATAAGAAATGTACCAGCCCCCAGTTAAAAATAGTGAAATTTAAAAAAAAGTTTTTTCAACTAGAAATGTGACAACCAAGAAACCAAGAACAATTTAACTCTGAAGACATTGCTTTTAGACTCTTTTGTTATGGTTTTCTGTCATCATGGACAATTGAATGTTGTGTTGGTTTTTATGTGCCAGAAATCTATATTAAAAAATTTACAGGATATTTTGAGTTATAATAGCATGTCTTTGAGAAACAGGAATATTTTACTGATTTGTCTTCATTTCTAAAGGGATAGAAAAAGTTCTAACCACTTCCCAAATACCTCTTCCATTTATTTAACACCAAAAAGCCTACTACTTTCATTTTAAATGTTATTTAGAAGTTGGGAGCTAACATTCCTGGCAGTAGTTGTCAGTGCTGATACATTTTTGGTATTTTCATGATAATTCTTCTATAGATATGTCTTGCTCTCTCTGATGTAGTATTCAGTCATCTCCAATAAATAGGGGATATTGTGTGGAGGGTTTTTTTCCCTCATGAGAGAACGATGGAGTTAAAAATAATCACAATAATAATTTAAAAAGAACATGCTGACATTTAGTTCAGAAGACTTTCTCCTCTAGGCTACAAAGTCTTAAAGTAGGTCATACTTTGGGTTTAAACTCTCAGTAGATACTTGCTCTCTGTATTAGCTTACCTTTTGATCTTAAAGCAGGACTTTTTCTTGACTTCAATAAATTTTAAATGGTCCTTCCAAATTTAGAAGTGCTGTATGGAATGAAAACTCACAGTCATTTAAAGGAAAAAATTAAAGAAACAAATTTGGCACTTTTCTGTTCTGTACCCCTGAAGAGTCAGAACTTCTTTTCTGTCAGTGAAGTCAGCTAAAAATATGAGACAGCTAAAAAATACAGAAAGAACTTCATGCTCACTCGAATAAAATTAAGGTATGGAGGAGCATCCTTAAAATTCTCTGTAGGGTTATTACCTTCTGTTAGCCAGAGGACAGTCGAGGAAGGGGGCATTTGCAGACTATACACAGTGCTGCACTATACACAGCCTGCTCTCCCGAGTTAGCATAATTGGCAATTCACTTGCTTGCCAATTCTCTATTCATTGCAAGAAACTGCAGTGGGTCTTTTGAACTTTTTTCCCCTCAGTTCTACCACTGCCACAAACCACTGAAGAACATGACCTTCAGCCTTGTCTGGTTTATTTCTCTGATTCATAGCACACTCTCACGCTTAGTTCTTCTCCAGCCGCATCTGCCCTAAACTCTCCAATTCCAGTGAGTATAGACATTAGTCTCACCCTTCTGTTATGAGATGGATTGTGGAAGCATTTCATTTTGCAGATGGATTGTTATTGCTGCTCTACAGTAGCACCAGGAGCCCTGGATAAGAGTTGGACTGCTAACCTCATGGTCAGAAGTTCAAAGCCACGAGCTACTTTGGAGAGAGACAAAGCTTTCTGCTTTTGTAAAGATTTACAGCCCTATCAACCTACCTGAGGTCACTGTGAGTGAGGATTGACTTGATGGCTGTGTGTAGAGGATAGTAGCATAAACTCTTTCAGGTACTGAGACTGCCAGGTAACATTTACCTCTTCTACATCAGTCATTGCCAATATAATATTTAAAGGTGTCTCAAGGAGTTTGATAGGATGGTTGCAAAATTTGTGTGACGCCTTCTTAGAGTAGGTATTTCTTTTGTTTTTCTTTAAATGGGAGCTCTTACAGATATTATAGCAATCCATATTTCAATGAGATCAAGCATAATTCTACCACCATCCACTTCAATAAAATTTCTTTCTTCTTGAACTCTTCGTTATCAGCTTCCCTTTATCCCTTCCCTCCCTCATTCTACCGCCCCCCCCCCCAGCAACTCTTATTATTTTTTTTGTTTTTGTTTTTGGGCATCACTTCCCTCTGGTGGTCGTGGGAGCTACACAGCGCTGCTCCAGAGAGCCGCCGCTGGATTTGAACTGCCAAGCCCGCGGGCCACAGTCCCGCACTTAACCACTTACGCTACCAGGGCTCAGCCACAACCCTTATTATTATGTTATTGTTTGTCATATCTTAAAATATCCAGTGTATCCATTCACCTGCAGGTCTGTTATTGGTTCCTCTAGAATAGGGTTATGCAGTCTTCATTGCTATCAGTCCCCACCTTCCTGCACTTCCTGGACCCCCTGGGAATCGTTTCTTCGGTTACTGTTTCTGAAGGGTTATCTTATCTTGGTTTCCATGCATCCAGAACTCTTAATTATGCAAATGAACATGGGCAGACCTAACAAGATCAGTGAGGTGAAACAAAGACCATAATGGTAAGGGGAGGAAATATTAAAGAACTGGAGGATGGGTACATATTTCATCACTGCTTTACTGTGTGGCCCTCTGAGAGGGACTGTCCAGTTTTCTTGCGGTGTGCTTTGGGTCTCCACTTTGGCCACACACCATCATGTCAATTTTATTCTTTGTTTTTGAACTTTTGATACCTGTTTCCGTCAACACCTCATGATCACCCAGGCTGGTGTGCTTCTTCCATGTGGACTTTGTTGATTCCCTGCTAAATGATCACTTATTTAGCTCCAAGACTTTAAAACCACAGATGCTATATCTTTTTTTTAAAGATCATTTTATTGGGGACTCTTATAGCTCTTATAACAATCTATACATCAGTTGTATTAAGCATATTTGCGCATATGTTGGCATCATCATTTTTTAAACATTTACCTTCTATATGAACTTTTGGTGTTAGCTTCTTTTTATCCCCTCCCTCATACCCTCATGACCCTTGATAAATCATAAATTATTATTACTTTCATATCTTACATAATCCATTGTCTCCCCTCACTCACATTTCTGTCATTTGTCCCTGAAAGGGGCGGGTGGGAGAGAGTGGTGGTGGTGATAATGCGTCAATCATTGCAATCGGTTCCCCCTCCTCCCCTCCTCCCCCATTACACCTTTGACTTTCAGTGTGGCCTCTGGTGAATAACCCCAGTCAAGCACTGCCCCCGAGTCAGAAGTCTACAGTTGGGATTTCTCAGGGATTTCATGGCTTTCCTCCCATCACTGCTTTGTTGCACTCCGCTCTTGGCTTGCCCCCATGTGGGTGGGTCAGACTGCACACCAGAGTGAGTTCTACAATATCCACCCCTTGGGTGGATTAATACCCTGGTCCCCGGGGCATTGCTGTCTTTGTTCTTCTCTTATCCCTCTGGGCTCTGCAGGCCTATGAGATGGGGTGGGGGGGGGGTAGTCTTTTATTCCAGGTGCTATCTTTTTTTTCTTTGCTGATGTATACATTTTTGAGTTTGTTTTGCTTCTTGATAGAGTATTTGTTCCTTAGCCTGGGATCTGTTCAGTATGTGCAATTTCCCTTATGACCATTCTGCTGTTTGAACTTACCTCAGTGGACTCATGTGTGGTTGCCCTTTTGTGCTTGGCTGACTTCATTCAGCATAATATCTTCTAACTCTTACCACAAGACAAGATGCTTCATTTTGGGAGGATGCTTAGTATTCCATTGTGTCTGTATGCCAGAGTTTTTAAAATTCATCTTTTGATGGAAATTTAGGTTGTTTCCAATTCTTTGTGATTGTGAACTGAACAGCAGTGAACACTGGAGTGAGTGCAGATATATAATCGTAGTCTGTTTCTTATTTCTTCTGAGTATATGCCCAGTAGTGGAATTGCTGGGTCGTAAGGTAACTCAATTTCCATCTGTTTTAGATATTGCCAAATCATGTCCCACAGTGGCTGCACATATCTACAAGTGACATATCAGCAGTGACTGAACGTTCCCCTCTGTCTACATCCTCTCCAACATTTGTCGCCTTCTGATTTGGGGGCTATCTTTGTGGCATCTCATAGTTCTTTTAATTTGCATTTCCCAGATGGCTACTGGTCATGAACATTTTCTCATGTTTAGTCGCCACTTAGTTTTCCTCCCTTGTGAATCCCTTGTTCAAGTCTCTTGCCCACCTCCTCCATGGGCAGTTTGTTTATTCTCATTGTAAGCTTTTAATAAGCCCTTGTCTGATGTGTCAGTGCTAAATTTATTTTCCCAATCTATGAGCTGTCTTTTACTCTTGATGAAGTCCTTTGATGTACTCAAGTGCTTTATCTTTAGTACGTCCCATTTGTCTATTTTAACTTCTTCTAAGTGTTTATGCTTCCTTATTTCTCATAGCCTATGTATCCCCTGCGTTAAGGCTCTTTGCTTTGTCCCCATTTTCTCATTGATGATCTTGATAATTTGGAATTTTACCTCAAAGTCTGTTATTCACCATGAATTTGTTCTTGTGTGTGGTGTGAGATAAAGTTCTTGCCTAATTTTTCTGCATGTAGATATCCGGTTTTTCCAGCACCATTTGCTAAATAGGTCATCTGCTTCCCATTTGAAATTTTGGGGATCCTTATCAAAGATCAGTCACCAGTATGCTGCTGATTTTATTTCTGAATTTTCTACTCCTAACCATTGGTCTGTGCATCTGTCATTATACCAGGACTGTGCTGTTTTGACAACTGTGGCTGTATAGTAAGTTTTAAAGTCAGGTAATTCCAGCCTTCTCACTTTTCTTTTCTTGAGGAATTCTTTGCCAATTCTTGGCTTCTTACCTTTCCATGTGCAGTTGATAATACCTTTTCCCATTTTTTTTGAAAAAAAAAAAGGTGTTGGTATTTGTATTGGAATTGCATTGGACTTATATAGTGCTTTTGGTAGGATTGACATCTTTACAATGCTGAGTTTTCTGGTCCAAGAGCATGGGCTATTCCATTTGTGAAGGTCCCCTTTGGTTTCTTATAATAATGTTCTGTAGTTTCTCCTGTAAGATCTTTCGGTCTTTTGGTTAGATATTACCTTCTTGATCTCTTTTTCTGTGATTCCATCGACATATGTGCAATCCACTCAATTTCTGTTTGTCAATTTTGTATCCTGCCATTCTACCGTAATCCTCTGCTGTTTCCAATACTCCTATTGTGGAGCCTTTGTGGTTCTCAACATATAAAATCATATCATTTGCAAATAACAATCGTTATTTCACTTCTTTCCCCAGACGAATACCTTTGATGTCATTCCTTTGCCCTGTGTTATTAGCGGGCACCTACAGGAGGATGTTGAGTAAAAGGGACACCTCGCATAGGTATTTCTTTTTGAGTGCAAACCCCCTGCAATTATGGAATGTTCATATTTATGCGAGATTGACTGGTGGTTGCTCACTTCACGATTTATTTCTTTTAGCCTGCCAGTAGGAGCCCCGTAGGCACAAAGAATAAGTACTCATCAGCTAACCTTGCCAGGGCCCACCCTGGCAGGTTTTGTGGTAGAAATGCTGTGGTAATCTGCGCTGGGGAGCCCTCACCCTCCGGAACCCGCGAGTCTCAGGCAGTTCTCTGTCACGCAGGGTTGCCATCAGGTGGAGCACAGCAACAGCAAACCTGCAGCCCCGCCCGTCCAAGTGTGTCCCTGTCCGTTCTTCTCTACCCCCTCCTCCAAAAGGTTCTGGAGGACCTTTACTTTATTCTTCCATCTCTTCTTACTATTTATTGAAAATAATCTTTAAATTCTTTAAATTTAGACAGTAATTATATTCTCCTTATAATTGTCGTGTATCTTTGACAGTAAGTGCTTGCTGTCTGTTCCTAAGGTGTTGATTAACAGCATCGAGAGAATTGAAAGTAGATGACATGCGATATCCAGATACTTGAGCGGTCCTATTTGAGGTGGTCCAAATAAGAGTGTTTTCAGCATTGAACTTCCTATGTAAGACACTTGTCAGGTGCTCATGATGGCTATCAGTACTGCATAATAAGAACCAGAAAATTAGATCCTGTTGGAGCTTCTGGGTTTAGCAAACAACCACAAAATACAGGCAGCGAGAAGATAGTCTTTGCCCTGCTTATCTAAGAAATACTCAACAAATAACAGCATGAATGACATTGCAAAAAAGAAGCATAGAAAGAAAGTGTCAGAGAAAAACCACCACATGTTTGCATTTAGGGCTTAACAGATTTTCTTATGGTCAGTTTCTAACTAATTTTATTAGATAGTTATAAGTTGGAAAATAACCCACCATCTCCAGTTCAACAAATGCTTAATGCATAATTATAATTGCTGTGTAAGGATATCTTCATAAGATTGTGATACAGGTGAAAGCAGGAAAACAATGGAAGGTTGACCAGAATTACTGCATCTATATTTTTGTGTGTGTATTTTGTGCGAGCAATAATTCTCTTTTCTTAAAGAGAATGTGTGGCAGTCACTTAATCTGGTGTCAGTGTGAGGTGTAAGAGTGTAGGGGTGGAGTCTAGCCTGTCAATGTGGAGACAACCCGTGGGATCTCCGTGGGGGCATGACTTTCTCTTGAGAATTCTGGGAAATCCAGCCGTATTTCCTCCTTGGAGATAGATGAGAGACTCACTACTTGGTCCTGTGGAGACACTTGACTGACCAGGCTGGCTCCTTGCGAGACATCCCTGAGAAGATGCCACATGGACCTACCCTGATAAGGCCAGAAACCGAAGAAGCCTCTGGGAGACGCCTACCAGCACTGAGATGCTTATACCACCACTGGACACATAAGACTGCACTGACCGGCTTGTGATTGTCCTGGTGTCATTGCATGTGCCTCGTGAGTCTGAAGAGGACTTTATAGACTGGTATTGGCTTAATTGGGTAATATCAGATTTATGATCTTGGACTACACTCAGTTGAGGTGTTTTCTTAATGTTCAGTTGCTCATGTATATAAAACTCTTTCTTATACCTATGAAGGTTTATGAATTTGTTTCTGTAGTCTACCCAGACTAAAACAGAATGAAATCTCATTTGCTCTTTAATTAACTACCCCAGAAATATTGTGAACTTCTAACAACAGGTTTAACGTCCACAAAATATGCTATTAGATAATAGGTGAAACTTTGCAGGAAATAATTATTATAATTTCAAAATCAATAACCCTCACCACCCCTGACTCCATTGGACATTTTGTGGTCTGATCTTCAGATTTTTCTAAAAAAAAAAGTTTTGTTGGTGCTGTGCCATTTTTTCCAGAAAAAGTGGTGTAGGAAGTGGGGTCTTTGAGTCTGAGAACAGGCTTGGAATAAACTTTTTTTCTTTTACACCTTTGTATTTTTTTACTAAAAGAAAATATTTATAACAAGTACTTTGTAATATGACTAGGCACTGTTCTTAATATGTGCATATATTCACTTATTTAATTTTAACCCTGTGAGATAGGTGCTATTATTCATTTTACTGATGAGAATACTAAGTAGTTTATCACAAACTAATGAATTCCAGTTCACCAGAAACTCAAAGAGACTTACCCTAGAGCCCTGCCTCACATTATTTCTCATGTGAAAAGTTACCTAAAGTTATGAATGGAGGCATTAATTGCCAAAGAGAGATGGAGACAGCATGAGTTTCAGTGCGTCCCCAGAAAGGAAGTTCAGTGTGTGTCAGAGAAGGCAAAGAATTGTACAAGAATGAAACCATGGGGCTGAGCCCCGGTGGCGTAAGTGGTTGAGTGCGGAACTGCAGCCCACGGGCTTGGCGGTTCAAATCCAGCGGCGGCTGGGTAGTGCCCACAACCACCAGAGGCAGTCATGCCCCCCCCCCCAAAAAAAAAAAGAAAATACCCTGCTTGAAGAATGAAACCATAAGGTATGTTCACAGTTGCAGTAGAGTTGATTCTGACTCGAATGGGTTTTCGTGGCACTGACTTGTCCAAAGCATATCTTCAGGACTTTCTTTCAAGGCATGTCTGCTGTGTTGGAGTCTCCTACATAGCGGGTTTAATTATTATGCCATCAAGGATTCAGAGAAGGTTACATTTGAATGCCATGTGAATAAAATGCTTATCTCCTCAGAAGACTCCCACACTTCTCATTAGCATCGTGAGTGCTGTTGAGTCTGTGTGGACTCCTCGGGCCCCTTGTGCCAGGGTGGGATGGACAGTAAGGTCTTCCAGGCTGTATCTCAACAGAAGCAGATTTCCAGGTCTTCTGCCAACACCACGGGGTGATTTGAACCCCCAGCATTTCCATGAACCGCAGAGACCCTCATCCTTGGGTTCCTTAGAGTTTTCATTAACAGACAAAACACATGCAATGATGCCAAATGCCGGAGAATCAGAGGCCAGTGGATAGAAAGTCTTTGAATCCAGTGGCAGTGTAAGCTTCTCAGTGCTGGCAGGGGTCTCCACGTGGCTTCTCAAGCACCCAGGGCTGCCTCAGGGTAAGTCCATGTGGTTCTCAGAGATGTCTCACAGGAAGTGAGTCCTGCCAGCTCAGCCCTGCTGGGTGGTCCACATGGAGAGAGCTGGGGTAAGCTTTATAAATTTAATTTTAGGAATATTGATAGGAGGAAAGGATAATATGTAGAAGTGGAAATATCCCAATTCATTTCACTTTTATTTGAGAGTGATAGAAAAGGAGAGAATGATGTGGATTAGATGCCAATAAAAAATGTTTTTAAAAATGGATAGAATGAAATGGAAGTTCAGGGAGCATTTGTGTGGTGATAATTGAAGCCCTGTGCATTCATGAGCTCGGGGCAGCGGGGAGGGAGAGAAGAGGTAGTGTCTGAAGGCAGAGCCATCTGTGCATGCACGTGCTCCCTCACAGTCTCTCCACCATGTTCTCCGCTGTTTTGAGAAGAAAAAGAAGAATCTGTCCTTTATAATTTCCTCTGCTGTCCATCCACCCACTCCCCTGTGCCTCCTCCAGTCTTGAAACAGCAATACTTCCTTCAACAGAATTTCCTTGAGGGCTTTCAGAACATCAATCAACAGAATGTGCTTTATTTTTATAGGGGCAAAGTGTTAAAGGAGTTAACTGGTTACTCACCACCAGTTTAGAAAGGGGAAAGAGGAGCTTTTTATCTCTGAATAAGCCCCTCTCCCCTTTATTTCTTCTATTGGATTGGAGAGTCTATGTAGTACTAAACTGGGCTTGTTAGTGAGAAAGGCTAGGAGTGATTTAGCAGATGTAGCCCCAAGGTCAAGGTATTTGTTGAATCCAAATTCCCTAGTCTGTCATTTAAGCAGCGCCCTAGTAATGCTGTTGGCGGGGCATTGGCCTGGTGGTAATGGCTCAAATCCACAGCAGCTATGTAGGAGAAAAATGAGGCATAAAAATTTACCATCTTGAAAATTTGATGGAGCAGTTAAACCCTGCCATATAGGGTCACTGTGAGTTGGTTTGGATGAGACAGCAATGGGTTCAGTGTGGTTTCTCCAGTAGACTGACCAGCCTGTGCCTTGTTCTTTTGGCTCATGATAATATGAGCTCAGTATTAGCCAAAAACAAGGCTCTAGGATTTGACGGAATAGCATTTGAAATGTTTCAGCAAGCTGATAAAGCACTGGAAGCTCTCACTCCACTGCTCAGAAATTTGTAAGACAGATACTTGGCCAGCTGACTGAAAGAGATCCATATTTGTGCCCAAAGGAGGGTGATCCAACAGAATGCTTACATTATAGAATAATAGGGATATTTCATGCAAGTAAAATTTTGTGCTCATTGAGAACCAGTACATGGCTCAAGAGGCTATTGTGGGAGCAGAACAAAAGAACACTGCATGGTTTAAAATCTGGAAAGATGTGAGACAGGGTTATATCCCTAGATTTATTCAATCTGTATGCTGAGCAGATCATCAAAGAAGTTGGATTATTTAAAGGAGGGTGTGACTTCAGGACTGGAGGAAGTCTTGTGAATAACCCTGCAATAATGCAGATGGCACAACCTCACCTTATGAAAGTAAGGGGGACTTGACGCACTCGCAGATGAACAAGGGCTGTATCCATCAGTATGGATTACAAGTCAATGTAAAGAAACCAGAGTCCTCACAACTGTACCATAGGTAAACCTCATGTTAAACAGAGAAAAGAGTGAAATTGTCAAGGATTTTGTATTGCTTGGATGCACAGTCAGGGCTCATGAAAGCAGCAGTCAAGAGATCAAAAGACATATCGCATTGGGTCACTCTGTTGCAGAAGACCTCTTTAAAGTGTTGGAAAGCAAGGATGTCACTTTGAGGACTGGGGTGCGCCTGACCCAAATCATGGTATTCTCTATTGCCTTACATGTATGTAAAAGTTGGACACTGAAGGCTGAGCCCTGGTGGCGTAGTGGTTGTGCGTGGGACTGCAGCCCACTGGGTTGGAGGCTCAAATCCAGTAGCAAGGCTGGGCCTCCTACTCCCACCACCAAAAAAAGTGATGGTCCCCCCCCCAAAAAAGTTGGATACTGATTAAGGAGCACAAAAGCAGAACCCATGCATTTGAAATAGGGTGCTGGCAAAGAGTATTGAAACTACTGGACTCCTCCAAAATACAGCGAAACAAAGCAACAACAAAAAGCCTGTCGCATTTTTTTTAAACCGAAGATTCCTTTTCCTGACTCCCCAAAATACTTTATACTAGGTCTAGATAAGAGATCAAGTTCTAGAGTCAGCCTATGTGGATTGAAATATTGGCTTTAAATAACTAGATATTTTCAGATTCCTTATTTATAAAATGAGTTGTAGTAAAATAAGATTTTAGTAAAATAAATAAAAGTTTTAGTAAAATAAGATTTAACTACGTAGTCTGAGCCTGGCACATAGTAAGAGCCTAATAAGTACTGTCTGTGGTATGATCGAGAAGCCTTGTTGGCACCATGTGGAAGACAGTGACTGCTAACCTAAAGATTGATTGCTCAAGCTCAGACCTGCTCAGAGTCTCCTTGTGACAAAGATAAGACCTGATGATCTGCTTTGGTAAAAATCGTCATCAAGGAACCTGAAGGGGGAAGTTTTCTGTCACCTGGGGTCCTATGAATCTAAATTGATATGACAGTATAATAACGTATGATTATTATTACAATTTTGTGTCTGAGTAGTGCTTTCCTTCTGTCTATTTATCGATACATTCTTTTGTGTGTTTTGCAAGATAGAGATCTAGGGAGGGGGAGCCAAGGACTCTATCAGAGTCACACTGGTCCCCAGAGATCCTAGCCTTGTTCGTCATCTAGGACAGAAACTCACTCTTAAATGATAGGAAGCCAGAAGCCAACAAAGGATTGATCTAGAGCAGCAACAGCTTTCTGTCTTCCACGGAAACCATTGCGTCTTCAAACGCAAATGTAGAAACTCACTTTATTTCCTTGGTACATGATTACATACTTCCCCCTTGACATTCTCTGCTACAATTATGGCTGGCACATGCCAGGCACAAAGTCCTCATTGAATGAATGTCTTTTCAGTGAAGTGATAACTTTCCAAAAAGGAATTAGGACTAGAAACTAGAGAGTTATGGCAGGAAACCCAAACTAGTCAACTTTTTACACTTTAGGTGTGTCTTTAAAAAATAAAAGTCATCAAAATCATGCAAATATATTAATGCAGTTTCAGATTAATTTACCTCACACTTTTTATTATACAATAAAATGGAAAATATGCAGGTTGATGTGTTCTTATTGTCCACTACATGTTAGCTACTACTTAAATAGGATGCGCACATTCATAGAAGTGGGGAATCAAGTGTCATCAATTTAACCTGAGGTAATGGAAAAGAAGGGGTAGCATGAATATTGCAACAGGCTACCAAATTGCTTGTCCTTTGTAAACATACATTTCATACTTTTGCATTAGAAAAATGACACTCTTCTACTTAGAATACAGTTTGCTCCTTTTCTCTGCCTAGTGACCTCCGTGGTTCTCAACCATCATAATGCCAAAACCCTTTCATACAGTTCCTCATGTTGTGGTGATTCCCCAACCGTAAAATTATTTTTATTGCTACTTTATAACTGTAATTTTGCTACTGTCATGAATTGGATGACCCCTGTAAAAGGGTTGTTCGGCACCCACAGGTTGAGAACTGCTGCCCTGAGGTTTCTCCCGGATATGTGTGGGTATCCTTGTTGCATCTCAGCAGGAGCTCATTTGGGCCTGGAAGCTGGATGAGCCTCTCCATTTGCTTCTCCTCCACGTTTCGACCTTAATTCCCAAATGCTTGTGCCTTCAAGGGGCTCCCTCATATCTCTTGCCCCCACTATTCATCACCACTGTCCACCGAAAGCCCAAGGAAAAATGATGGCGAGTGTGTGCAGACTCCATCTGTGTTTGGTTTCCAAAGATTGATTCATTCATTCATTCATTCATTCATTCATTCATTTATTTATTTATTTATTTATTTATTTATTTATTTTTGGCATCACTGCTCTCAGGTGGTGGGAGTAGGAGGCGCAGCCCCACTGCTGGAATTGAACCGCCGTCCCAGTGGGCCGCAGTCCCGCACACAACCACTACGCCACCCGGGCTCAGTCCTCCAAAGATTCTTGCTTTCATGCTAGACCATACTCCATCTCTGAAATTATGTTACAAGGATTTTTATGGCTGTTGCCTCAAAGTCTGACAGTCTGTGGGTGCCTTTCCCCCCTCTGGAAGGAGAGAACATTCCAGATCTTTTGGAATTCACTTCACCTGATTCTCATATGAACTCAGTGCTTCCATGGTCTCCCTTTCGGCTCCATCTGCATCCCCACACCCAAAATGACAATTTACTCATTATCCAGGTGCTGGTGTTTTAGTTTTGTTTCTTAACTAGGAAAGGAACAACTTTATTTTGTGGCTTTTCTTCATTATAAGTGACTCATAGTTGTTATTTAACAGTTATGCAGTGGACGTTGGGAATTTGGCAGTGTTGTAGCTTTGTTCTTACTGCTTCTAACACTTGGTTTTATTTTAGAAATTTAGAATCTTGCCTAGACAAATACCTAGGAACCACTAGATTATGATGATTGATTTATTGGTTATTGAATCAAATCATCCTTTTTTCAAAATAAGTTGAACTGTATTCCAAATGATAGTGAAATTAGACTGGTAGAAGAAGTAATGACACCACCAACAATAAGAAAATAATATCAGGGGAAAACAAGAGAACAAATTTACACAAAGAAAGATCGGCATAGCTCTCAGGATACACCATAAAATTTCATTTTATGCTTCTTGTTTCCCAGAACAAAGAGACAAAGCAGAACTGATTTGTGTTCTTCCATAGAAATTTATCCCGAACTAATGCTAGAATGAGCTGAAACTTCCTATAGAAACTCTTTCTCCTTGGAACAATTACAGATTATAAATGAAACTACTTGTTATAGCCAGAGTTCACCACCGGTGTCTGCCTCCAATGGATGGTATGAAAGATCTTAAGAGTAAATGCATTTATGAATTACCTTTCAGAACCTGACAACTTGTGTGAAAAGGAGAGTTTAAGATGATATTCATTCTGAGCCCCGGTGGCGTGGTGGTTGTGCGCGGGACTGTGGCCCACTGGGATGGAGGTTTGATTCCAGCTCCACGGAGCAAAGGCTGGGCCTCCTACTCCCACCACCTGAGGGCAGTGATGCCCCCCCCCCCCAAAAAAAAGATAATATTCTTAGCCTGTATGGGTAGCACACATTTATTGATGAGTAAATGTTTTCCAAGATAAAGGTCAATACTAAATACATAGAAGACACTAAGTGCTTAGCCTTGGATCTCCAATGAAACTTGATTTTTATGTTAGTCTGGATCACATATGGATATAAGGGAATGGTTTATATACAAAAGGAATGGAACATTAAGAAAGCATCCCAACCCAGTCCAGTACAAAGTCATAAGTCCGATATTAGTCCATTTGCCTGACACCAGTTTATAATGTCTCCTTCCAACTCGCGAAGTCACAGGCCAGTGGGTGCAGAGTCGCGGTGCTGGCAGGGGTCCCCTCATGGCTCCTCGTTTCCAGGGCTCAGGGCCCATCAACAGCATCCAGTGGTGGTAGAAGCAACTCAGCACTGTCAGGGGTCTCCAGGTTGCCTCTCTAACTTCAGAGGTCTGGTTCCATCAGGGCAAGGCCGTGTGACTTCTCCTCCGGCTCCTCGGATGCTGCCATCTTGTCTTACCCTTAGTTCGTTGTCTCAGAGACTAACTCCCAACAACTGGGGAGATAGTTTCTCACCTCCACCAGGGAAATATCGCAAGACTTCCATGCCCACTCAGAGGCCTCATTGGCTACTCAATGACTATCTCCAGATTACCAGGCTACACTCCACCCCTACATCTCAATCATGAAATTAACATAAGCACATGATCGCCCCATTTTTCTTTTAATCATTTTATTGGTGGCTCATAGAACTCATCACAATCATACATCCACCCATTGTATGCCAAGCACATTTGTACATTTGTTGCCATCATCATTCTCCAAACATTTGCTTTCTACTTAAGCTCTTGGTATTAGCTTCTCTTTTCCCCCTTCCCTCCCCACTCTTCCTTCCCTCATGAACCCTTGAAAATTTATAAATTATATCGTTCACATTCCAATGTCTCCCTTCACCCACTTCCCTGTTTTCTGTACCTCAGGGAGGAGGTTATATGTAGATCCTTATAATCGGTCTCCCCTTTCAACCCCACCTTTCCTCCACCCTTTGGGTATCATCAATCTCACCTCTGGTCCTGAAGGGATCTCCTGTCTTGAATTCCTCTTGTTTCCAGTTCCTGTCTTTATCAGTGTATATCTACTGGTCTAGCTGGATTTGTAAGGTGAATTGGGATCGTGATAGTGAAGAGGAGGAATCATTTAAGAATTAAAGAAAAATTGCATGCTTCATTGTTGGTACAGTGTACCCTGACTGGCTCGTCTCCTCCCCACTACCCTTCTTTAAGGGGAGGTTACATTACCTACAGATGGACTTTAGGTCCCCAGTCTGTACTCCTCCTTATTTATAATGATAAAATTTTTAGTTCTTTGATGCCTCATACCTGATTCTTTCAACATGTCGTAGTCACAAAGGCTGGTGTGCTTCTTTCACGTGGACTTTGTTGCTTCTGAACTAGATAGTTGGGCACCATCAGCTTTCTTCACCACATTTGCTTATGCACACAATGGTCTTCAGCCATCATTATCAGGAAGGTGGGTATGCAATGATGTGATTTTTTGTTCTTTGATGCCGGATAACTGATCCTTTTGACACTTTGTGGTCACTGGTGTGCTTCTTCCATGTGGGCTTTGTTGCTTCTGCGCTAGATGGCCACTTGTTTATCATCAAGCCTTTAAGATGCTATATCTATATCTTTTGATAGCTGGGTACCATCAGCTTTCTTCACCACTTTTGCTTATGCACATATTGGTCTTCAGCAATCATGTTGGGAAGGTGGAGATCATGGAACGCCAATTTAATAGAACAGTGTTCTTGCATTGAGGAAGTACTTGAGTGGAGGTTCAATGTCCATCTGCTGCCTTAATTCTAACCCTATAAGTATATGCACATAGGTCTATTTCCCCATCATATAAAAATATTTACCAATGCCTGTATTTAGGCCCCTATAAATGCCCTTTGCCTTCTATTTCTTTCACTTTCCTCTTTTTCTTCAAACTCAGCCTTCATTTGGGATGAAACTTGATTTGTTCTTATCTCAAAACATTTGTCCAAAGGACTCAGTCTCCCATGATTAAAATAACTTTAGTGTTTCCCTGTGCTGTATTTAATTTTATTTCTTTTTAATAAATCTGTTATTGTTTCTCTACTTCACTATTCTTTAGTCATATTACCTTTAAGCAGGCTCATTCTCCTTTAGTCTGTTGTAGTGTGGAAAGTAAGTGGTGTTAAGATTTAAAATTGTTAGGAAATGTTGGATATCTTGATTTCTGGCATGCTCCTGTTGTTGTTCAGTGCCAGCGAATTGGTCCCAACTCATAGGGCCTCTGTGCATAGCAGAACCACACCCTTGTCTGATCCTGCACCCACCTCACACGTGTGGTTATGTTGGAGGCCAGCCTTGTGGCCACTACGTTCATCCATCTAATTGAGAGTCATCTTTCTCGCTTCCCTACTATGTTTTCATGCATGATATCATTCTCTATTGACTGGTCTCTCCTGATAGCATGTCCAATACACGTTTTCTCACCTCTCTTGTTTCCAAGAAGCATGTTGGCTATACTGCTTCCAAAGCAGATTTGCTTGTTCTTCAGGTCTGGTGCTTACGTTATTCTTTGCTGGCACCATATTTCAAATGGATGGGGACTTTCTTACTCATTCTCTCTCTCTCTCTCACACACACACACACACACACACACACACACACACTGCAATTGAAAATACCGTGGCTTGGGGGCCGGCACACCATAGTCGTCAAAGTGACATCTTTCCTATTCCCAGCACTTTGAAGAGGTTGGGTGCAGCAGATTTGCATATAGGCATGCTTATGGAATGTGCTAAACTCCTATTAACTTCTTCAAGAATAGTTTTCCCCTCACACTTCCTACTTGGCCTGTGTTCTCTGTTTTTTTGTGTGTGTGGTTGTAGTTGAGAGGATCACATCACCAAGATTGATATTAAATGTGAGAGCAGTTTTATTTAAAAAGTTACTAAGACATTTCAGATCTAAATTAGAGAGTAATTCTTTTCGTACATGATTGCCTACATAACTTTACTCATCAACACCAAATGCCCAAACAAGCACAATGACTTTCAGTTGATAAAAAGAAAAGTGGAATACAGATATTTATAACACGAATACATGTGAAATGAAGTGAAAAACCTAGACTCACAGAACTACAGAATATAATAACCATCATGGACACTATACATTGAGCTGCTAATTCAGTGTCAGCAATCAGCAGTTCAAGCCACTAGTTGGTCTCGGGGAGAATGATGAGACTGCATGCTCTGGTAAAGATTTAAGCCTCGAAATCTAAAGAGGCAGCCTTTTCTAACAAGGTCACCATGAGTCAGAATGGACTAATGACAATGAGGTTAAAAAGTTTTCTGAACAAATTTCCTGGAAAATGCAACACTACAAAGATGAGAAACTTGTCAGTACTTTACCTGGATAGGCAGCTGTCAAACCTTTTAGTATTGTACACAAACAAGTGAATTTTATTGTCTATAAATTTAAAACCCAAATTCACTAAAGCACTGGTCACCTAGTGCTTATGGTGACAGCAAAGGAATTGTGCAGTTTGCTCACTCTTTAATTTGTGGACTTGATCTGTAAGCAGTCAAGTTGGGAGGGTCAAACTGCTTCATGTTGGGAATTTGTCATGTCTGTGCACAGGCCCGGAACTTCCGCACTGCATCGCCTTCTTGTTCCCCTTTCTGGCTCACCCTTTCACCCTGACTTCTTCGTAGGGTGACATACTGAAGAAGTAAAATTTTAAATAAATTTCCTGGATTCTGGAAATGTTCATTTAGTATGCTAAACCATAATTTAATGTTATTACATGAGAGTAGTAGTTTTTTAAAAGCTTTAAGAAAACTAGCTCCTGGTTTCCAATACTATTGGGCATGCCCCCACTTCAGAAAAAAAGAAAACGTTTCCCCCTTGGCAATGAAAGTCTTTTGTACTATAGTCTATAATCCAGGACAAAGTATAGATAACTACTTTTGCAGCACTCCCCCTTCCATTGTTCCAGTACCCACGCCCCAAAGGAGGTGGTATCACTCACTCTGGGAAACATTGGTCAACCGTGTGGCTTCTTCTGTCTCCGTTGTACTCCTACCCCTACTAAAACCATCACTGCGAAAACCTTTCCTTGACTTTTTATAATGATAATCTCATACCCTATTTGCCATTTTTTTATTGCCTAACTCCATTCAGACATCAGGTTCCTTGATGTCTGCAGGGTTTTACAGGTCCAGCTTTATTCTTTACTGTTGCACAGTATTCCATTCTGTGTATGTACCAATGTCGGTGTTTCCCTTCTTCTATGGGTGGGCATTTAGGTTGGTTCACTTTTTTTTTTGCTGTTGTGATTAGTGCTGTGATGAACATGAGTGTGTATGTGTTTATTTATGTTATGGCTCCTGTTTCTTCAGGATATATACCCAGTTGCGAGGTTGCTGGTCTTATGGTACTTCTATTTCCAACTTTTTGAAGCTGTTCCCTCCACTCTCCAAAGTGCTTGTACCGTTTTACAGCCCCACCAGCAGTGCATGAGGTGCAAGTCTCTCCACCCCCTCCCTGACATTTGTTGCTTTTTTCTTTTCTTTTTTTGAACATTGCTGTTAATGTGAGGGTAAGGTGACAAAGAGTAATTTTCTTGAAGGCAGGGATTGTGGGGCTTTTGTTGGTTTGTTTACATTTGTTCCCACAAACATGATGCTTGGCCAGGGTCCTAGAAGGCAACCCTAAACATGGGAACATTTCTTTTAAATCGATGGTTTGGGTCACTTTCTTTATGGAAATTAATTAGTGCTATGCTGAAAAGAAGGACCCTCGTGGGCACAGTGGTTAAGCTCTTGGCTGTAAACGAAAAAGTTAGCAGCTGCCCTAGAAACTGCCCTGGGAAGAAAATCAGGGCAGTCCTATGCCATAAAGATTGCAGCCTTGGACGCCTCAGGGGGCAGTTGTGCCCTGTCCTGTAAGGTCACAGCGAGTTGGAATTCACTTGACAGCAGTGACTTTTGGAGATGCTTAGAAAAAACAAAATGCTAGTATAATCTTTAATGAAGTGTATATTAAGAAAGAAAGAAAAGTTTAATTCTTATAATAACGCCACCAAATTAAAATCAGATCACTCTTTGACTTCAGCTTCTACATTTAGGACAAAGAAATGAAAACTTAAACTTGGATAAAAGAACCCTTGAAGAAGAGACTCTAGCAGCATAAATATTGCCCAGATTTTAAAATGTATGTTTATGTTCTGTTTGCTACCTTTCAGTTCCAGTCATATAATTTCTTTCTTTTTTTGCCCTCAACTCTGTGCAGTTTGATAGAAAGCTGGGTGCCATTCCAGATCTGTGACATACATTTTCTCCCTGGCCTTCAGCAATGCTCCTTTTTCCTTGTCCAGTTAGTTCAGCCAGCCAGACTTCCCCAGCTCGTCATTGGCCCACTACGTCCTTCCACTCCCTACTGAACATTCTGTGTGCTTCTTTATGGAATAGACTTTATGGTAAGACTTCCCACCGGTGTATTATACAGAGGTCTCTGTGCTCACGGGCCTGTGTGGTCTCTCGGCCCCCTGTCCTGCAGTCTCCAAGGCAGAGAGCTTGTCTTCGAGTTTCTCACCAATCCCACCACCTGTGCACACAAATGCATCTTTCCTGCTCCCTCTGAGACCGAATTCTATCAGTTACTCCCTTTCCTGTGTCTTGTATCCTTTGCATTCTGAAAAATGCACTCAAGTTTCTCAGTTTTATCTATAAGGGGACTTTCAAAAAAGTTGTGGAAAATGGAATTATAAGAGAATAGAATTTTCCCAAGAATATTTTGAAGTCCTCATAGATTTTTTTAAAACAGTGGTCATCTTTAACTCATCCTTCTTTCAAAGCCAGATTCTACCCAGAATAGACAATATTTGCTGTGTCGTAAAGTCCCTAAAACTGCCTCTACTGCAGTCACTGATTGCAGTTTAACGTGTCCTCCTGCATCCTCACATGCTGTCGGTAGCCCTGGACATGGCAGGTACTTTTTAACTCACTTCCTTGTCCTCAGTCTTCCCTCTCTAGTTGACCTTTTCTATTGTTGGGCGATGATCTTTCCAAGTGCAGACCTGATCATATCACCCTCACTCTTGAAAACCCTCCAGCAGCTCACAGGTGAAGGGCGTGAGGCCACTGGTGCTTTGACTGCTGACACAGAGCAAGGACTCCATGAATATTTGTGGAATGAATGGATGAACACATGAATGTCAGCAAGTATCGATGTTGCATCTTCTGCAAGTTGTTCTCTTTATTATACTTTTCAATTAAGATAATACCACTTGAACTGTATGTTGTTAATAGCACCATAGCTAATGGTGGGTGCTGTAGTGTTTAGTTTTAAGGACCGCTGAAGAGGAGGGCAGGAATCTGGTGGCACAATCGTTAAACACCGGACCATTGATCAAAAGATCAGTGGTTTGAGTGCATAAGGGGTCCATGTGAAAGAAAAGATGGGACAGACTGCCTCATTAATGAGTACAATGTAGCATACGTTGAGGGGTGTTCTGCTATGGCGTCATACCCATGGCACACAGCAGCAAGACGAGCAGGGAGATTCTTGGCAATTTGTGCCTGAATCCCTTTCCTCGTGCATCCAGGTCGCATGCTTTAAACTCACCCATGTACTCCTTCATAATCAAATTAAACAAAACCAGGGGGAAATTCATGACCTGTCTGAGCATTTTCTCCCTGGCTCCTCGTCTTCCTCTTTTCCCTTTCCATATCTTGCAACAGAAGCCTGGTCAACCCCTCTACTCAAGATCCCGCGGTTCTTCCTTGCCACCCTCCCATATTTGACTCATCCCACTTGACTAAATCTGAGGTCTGTTTCTTGGTTTTCCTTCTCACTCAAACAACTGTTCCTCATCCCTTTTGCACCTGCAGCTGATAATGCTCCCTCTTCTCCATTCCAACCATATGATTCAAGAGGATAACATAACGGCACATTGGTAATATTTATGTCAAACACGCCAGCCTTTTCCAGGCATCTGCTGCACAGGCGCAGAAAACAAGAGATGTCGTCTCTGCTACAGGCTGCCAGAGGAACAGAAGGGTTGCCACAACAAAGTCGGCAAACAGCCCCCCAAAGTTTCCAAGAAGTGGAGTCTCTTGGTGCTGGAAAATCAAAATCAGCCAGGGACTGCACATTTTTGGTGCCTGACCACAGGCTTGTCCCCTGCCTTCTCATGGCAGCGTTGCCCTCTCTTCCCCTCTGAAGTGGCTTTGTAGTGGGGGGAGTGCATGGGAGCTTAGTCTGTTGACTGACCTGGATGAGATTCCCTCTGTGGAAGCCCAGCATCTTCTTCACCCTGGCGCCACTGCGGCCGCCACTCCCCCCCCCCCCCCCCCCCCCCCCCCCCCCCCCCCCCCCCCCCCCCCCCCCCCCCCCCCCACCCTCCCCC
>PVJH01013446.1:0-16564 GCA_004026705.1 Nesogale talazaci | reverse complement strand
GTGGCTGCCAGTGAATCTCAGGCAGCTGGACTTCAAAGGGGGGACTGCCGGGCTTTCCCTCCTGTCTGGGCAGGTCATTCCATGGCGCGGTGCTTCCGGTGTTGGCATGGTGGCTTTTAAGTTCCTCTGTAATTAAAGAGCTGAACGGGAGCTGCACTGTGGGCAAGTTGTGCTCCTTACGTGAGACGGACGATCTGAGATGCTGTCCCCTCCTGTCTCAGACCTATGAGTGATGCGCAGGAGGAAGGGTACCATCTCCTCAGCGCAGGGGGGCCACAGTGGATAGTGGGACTTCCTTATTGCCAGCGTCTCGGTTGTGCTATTTGTCCTCAGCAAGTTTTGAATTGCTTCAAGGACTCTTGCTATCAGCCTCTTGGGGAAAGGCTGATATACCTACACTTGAGGATTAGCGGTGAATGAAGATTTTAGCTGTTTTCAGCAACTGGTGCCGTGACGCCCCGCTGGCCAACTGTTGAATCCTTTGTAGCAGGTTGGTGGTTGGTCAGGGCACTGAGTACTTCGGAAAGTACTAAGCACCACAGAAGCAGAGCTTACACCACCTTGGCAGTAAGGAGGATTCAGAGAACCGTGGATAGTGGCGGTTAAGTCCACAGGCTCTGGAGCCAGACTGCCTGGGCAGAATCCTGGCTCAACCATTTACTGGTCACATGATCTTGGGCAACTCACCACCTGGTTTGCACTTCAGTTCCCTTCACTGGGGCGCCCTGCTGGTCTAGTGGGTCCGAGTTGAGCTGTTAACTACAAGGTCAGCAGTCCAAAACCAGAAGAAAGATGAGGTTTTTCTACTCCCATAAAGAGTTACGGTCCCAGGAACTCACCAGGATGGTTCTACCTGTCCTGGGTGTCACTTTGAGTTAGCATCTACTCGATGGCACGAAGTTAGGGTTTGTTTGCTTTTTCGAGACCCTCACTGGAGGAGTCCCTGGTTGAGGCAAATGCTTATCCACGCACCTGCCAGCAGAGAGGCCAGCCATTGGAACACAGCCAGAGGTGACTTGGAAGATGGGACTGATAAGCTGCTTCCAAAAGGCACCAGCCTCGGGAGCCTTATGGTACAGTTGTACAAAACACACACACACACACATACACACACAGACTGAGAGAGAGAGAGGCAGAGAGACAGAGAGAGACAGAGACGAGAGTTTCTGTGAGGTGAAAATGATGCAAGAGCAAACCTCAGTGGACAGTGCATATGTTATAAGGTTGAGAGATTTCAGGGGGCTAATGCATATGCATTAAGTACTTTGGACACATGTTTTATTCATAGTAAGTGCCTCGTAAATGTTAGCATGATTTTGCACCAGCTCCCACAGCCTAGGACTAATGAGATGGGAGAAATGACTGGCTTGTTATTTGATTTTTAACGCAACTAAAAGACTGCTAGCTTCTGCCTTAATTTGAATGTATAATAGACATTTTGGGAAACTCTCTAATATTGTAAAACATATGACATGAGGGAGAAAAGTTATTTTATGTTATCCATCCCTTCACCTGCGTAATCCTCTTGAATCATTGGTGGCCATTATTATGACGGTCTGTCGTAGAGATCAAAAGAGGCCAGGCTGGACCTGGACCTTCTGAGTCAGTAGAGGGTTTGAATCCAGGTCCGAGACTTTGCACGGACATTTCATTTACTAGACAAATGTCTTGGAGTTAGTTGCTTCATTTGGCATTAGTTTTCTTCTTTGTAAAATGCACATTATCACTACATATACTCCAGGAGTCATGCTTTAAGAATGAAATTAGAAATCGTATGCCTTCTTAGTTTGAATAGTCACATGCTTGATAAATGAAGTTGTGTTACTATTGTCATTGTTATTATTTCCACCACTATTAATATGACACATTAAAATTATTGAACCAAAAGAAAGCCTTTCATTTACTAAACAATGGTTTGAATAAGGGTACAAATAAAGTACCCTTTTCTAGGTTCTCTCTAGGCCAGGAGTTAGCAACTATAACCTGTGGGCCAAACCTAACCTGCTTTTTTTTTTAAAATAAAGTTTTATTGGCACACATAGCTATATTTTCTTTGCACATGCAAACTTTTTATCCCTGCAACTACTGTTTATGATTTGCCGATGGTACTTTGACACAGTAGCAGTAGAAGGAAATAAACAGAACTCATGCAGCCCTCAAAACTTGAAATATTTTCTAGTTGGTAGGGAGAAAGACGAGGCTGTCTGCTCTCAAAGGGGCATTTCTACGGGGTTTCTCTGAGCTGGCATGATGGCAGGGAGTTTAGTTTGATTTGGCCGTTTTCAGAGAAAGTTTTCCAGCACTGGCTCAAGCTATCTAGGTGGGTGTTTCCCCCACAAAGGTCCAGAAAATGTTAGTTCAATCTAAGTAAGTACTGTTGTGGGGGTGTGGGTGTATAGAGTGGGGGGTGGAAGGTGGGGGGGTGGGATTGTCACATGGTCCAACAATCTTTGAAAATGGTCAAGAGATTGATTGATTTTAGGCTAATACTTAAAAGATTCAGGCTTTTAATAATCCAATGTGCATTGTGAATCTTTAAGATGAGGCCGTGGTATGGAAATAAACTCTAGTTTCCCAGGCTGCCTTGGCTAGAGACCGACCCCTGATGTGATGATGTTACACAAAGCAGCCTCTGGGAAACCCTGCTCTCGGGCTGTCTCTCTGGAAAGGCTCTCTCCTTAAATCATCTCGCCGGGTGATTTAGGTGAATCCCCACTTAGAGACCTAACGGAAACATCATATGAATTTTCTCCTTTAGTTACCACAGTTTTCTCTAGTATGTGTATATATAATTTGCTTAAAACCAAGAGCAGTAAAAGATACCAGATATTTAAATGGATGCCAGTAGTCTAACGTAACTTGAAGACAACTGGTTATTCTCATTTTCATTAGAAAATATTACTATCTTTAAATTATGCTGTCCAATGTCTCAGATTATAAATTTATGTTCAAAGCCCAAGAAAGGCAGTGTTTCATTACGTGCTATCTTGAAGTCCCCACGGAGTGGGTGTTTGGTGGACCTTTAAAAATGTGTGCATCCAAGTCTCTGGACCCACGGATCTCAGCTAGGGTTTATAAGAAGAGAGATTAATGTGAAGGTAACTTGTGCCCTAGCCATAAGGGGTATTTTTTATAGACTAAAGTAAACACCTTGAATTTCCAGTTGCAAGCACATGGGGAGCCAGAAGATTCCAGAGTGCTGGTGTCATGCGGGCCTGTGACTCACCCACCTCAGTGGCTGCATTTCCTCAGGCAGCCACAGCTTCCAGCTGGTCGAAGTGAGAGAGCCCGAGGTAGCCTCGCGGTGCAGTTGCCTGGCATGAGATGGCCACATTGGCACCCAACTGCAAGACAGTCCTGCTGTGAGTGAAAGCTGGGCTATCTCCTTGCCAAATTCAGAGGAATAATTAGTGCTGTCTTAGAGCTGTTTGGTGAAATCCTAGTGTTGCAATGGTCAAGTGGGACTGAGTGGAAAATGTGCTAGAAAATCCAGGTGTAGTCTTAAAGGTACTCTCTCGTAAATACACTTAGCTTCACTGACATGGCACAGGGTAATTCTAGTCATTGTTATGCCCTCCAAACTCAGGACAATACTTGCTTTGTGGTGGGTGTAAAGGTTTCTTGGGGGATGGAAGGGGAAGAGGTGTGATATAGAGATCTTGTTTTCTCCCTTTCCCCAAATTGGAAATGATTTCAAGGAAATACTATGCTTTCATCGATCTCTTTCAACATTGCATTTGCAATGGGCACACAGTGAATATGGTTGATCTAAATGTGGATCCTAAAAGGTCATTGTTCTACTTCTTAATTTACAGGGAGTGATGGTCAATGGACCTTTCATAAACCTTGGTCCTATCTCACTGCCTTGTTCTTTCATTTATTCCTGTAAAGAGAATAGGAGGGGGCGGGGGGGGGGGGGAGAGAGAGAGAGAGAGAGAGAAGGTTAGAAAAACACATTTTGGCTAGACCATAACTATTGAAGATTATTGTTTAGTTAGAAACTTAGAGAACTATCACTTTACTATGAAACATATTTTTCCTTGAAACATGCTCATTTGATATATTTATTATACACATTTTCCACTTTCCATTGGTCATATTTGTTGTTAAAGTGTGCTCCTCTTGAAAGTACATAAGTGATATGTAACATACTACCTTCTATTCTAGAAGAGACTGGTGGCACTTTTGGATAAGCCTTGGACTGGTGACCTCAGGCCAGTAGCTCAAATCCAATAGTCTTTCTGATAGAGAGTCAAGGCTGTCTGGCCTTCTAAAGATTTACAATGTCTTGCCAACTGTACATTGGATTGCTGTTAGTTGAGTCAACTCCATGTCAACAAGGTTTGAGGGTCTGGTTATGCTACTCGCTAAAGTTCTTTCTCATTGGGCTTCTGGGAGTTGGAATGGCATTCCCGAGATGAAACAAGCTGAACCTGATCTACTTGAAAGATAGGATTAGAAATGTGTAGAAAAAGTTTTTATCTAGAATTGTAAAGAAAAACAACTTAAACACAATCCCTCCTTTCTGTGTCCTCTAAGAAAGAGCTATTACCTTAACTTTCCCTTTTCTCACTTTAACATGGCCTGGAATTAGTTTGACTCAGTGTTAAAGAATATAGAAGAGGGAAAAAACTCAAATAGAAAGTCAATGGTTAGAAAATGATATACACAAATGTGCTTGATACAGTTGATGTATGAGTTATTATAAGAGCTGTAAGAGCCTCCAGTAAAATGATCTTAAAAAATTTTAAAGGAAATATAGGAGAAATGCCTACAAGTGTAAGGAGACAGACCACCCCTACCTACAGAAAACAGCCAGCCCAACGCACCTATTACCAAGATTAAGAAACATTGTTGGAGAAAATTCTTGTTCTCACAGACAGGAGCAAAAAGGCAAGAGAGAAGTGTAAAAGATTATATAACGCACAAGACACAGCAAAATGGGACAGATTTGAATTATGAGGTCTTGTTTATGATAGGTTTTATTTGGTACAATGTAAAGGTGTATGGGAGTGGAAATTGACCTTCTTAAAAGTTGATAATGCTCTCATATTTTTTCCTGACTTAAATAGTAACAAGCGCATAGTAGCACTTATTATGTACCAGTCACTGTTCACTTGCTTGAAAGGTCAGAATAGTTTGCTTCTTGGTCCATAAGAAGCTGTCCTGAAACATCACCAACTGTTGTCAAGTTGACTCTGACTCATGGTGACCCCTTGAGTCAGAGTAGAACTGTGTTCCAGATGGTTTGCAATAGCTGATTTTTCAGAAGTGCATTTCCAGGCCTTCTTCCAGGTACTCAAACCTTCAACCTTTCTGTTAGCAGCTGACTGTGTTCGCTGTGGGCACCACCCAGGTACTCCATGCTACAATTGTAGTGGCTTAAAACAGCAGACACCTGTGAGTGCTGTAGGTTAGTTGGGCAGTTCTTTTGATCTGGACCAGCTTGGTTGATTCCTGCTAGCTCTCTATTGCATCTGCAGTTAGCTAAGAACCCGGCCGGGGCTGCGTGATTTAGGATGGCCAGACTCACATGTCTGGCAGTGGGCTCGATGTCAGCTGGAGGAACAGGCATAACTTGAGTCTCTGCTCATTTAGAAAGCTAGCCCAAGTCGCCCCCCACCCCAACATGGAAGCACCAAGAGAGCAGTCCCCAATGTACACATTTACATTTTACATTTTTCTTTTACATTTTGTTTGCTACTCCCCTGTTGTGTTTAGGGTCCTCTGGGAGGGAAATGTCAAGGTAGGATTAGGTGTGTAAGAAATTGTAGAAATGCCTTGAAGAAAAATTGGATAGGGAGCTAGAGAGTTAGAAGATGGAGATACAGGTCTGGCACCTATAAAGAACAGAAGGAACATTTATAGGAAGAACCTCCTACTAAAGTACCTTTCTGGAGAAACTTAGACTATGACAAAGGAAGTCTTTGCGCCATAGTCACCTACAGATTTTATTCATCTGTGCTGATAGCTCATTTGGCACAGCGGTTGCAACTAGGACTTGTACCTAAGTCTGTCGAAGTTTACAGCCCTTTTGTGGAAGGACTAGTTAAGTGATCTGTTTCATATACTTGTTCTAACAAATAAGGGGATACTGTGTGGTTTAAAATCAGGAAAGGTGTATGTCAGGGTTGTAACTTTGCACCATACTAAAACTCAGTCCATATGATGAGAAAATCTGAGAAGTGGGACTATATGAAGAAGAGCATGGTATTAAAATTAGAGGAAGACTCAATAATATGCATTAAGCAAGTGAACAACCTTATCTACTGAAATAAAATCAGGACTCAAAGCACTTATTAAAGAATATCCAAGACTACAGCCTTCAGTATGAATTATACCTACATAATGAAAACAAAGATTCTTACAACTGGACCCATAAGCAACATCACAATAAATGGAGAGAAGATTGACATAGTCAAAGATGTCATTTATTTGGATCCACCATCATTGCCCATGGAAGTAGCAGTTAAGATATCACACGACATATTGCATGGGACAAACCATCTGTACAAGATCTATTTAAAGAGTTAAAGAGCAAAGATGTCACTTTGAGGTTTAAGGTACACCTGGCCATGGTATTTTTAGTTGCCTTTATTCAAGTGAAAGCTGTATAATGTACAAGGAACCTGAAGAATTCATGCCTTGGAATTATGGTGTTGAAAGCCCTGTGGGCTACAAGAAGAACATACAAATCTGTGTTGGAAGAAATACAACCAGATCACTCTGTAGAAAAGAGGATGGTGAGACTTGTTTTCACATTTGTTTGGAAATGTTACTAGGAGGGACCAGTCCATGGAGAAGACCTTATGGTTGGTCAAGTGGAGGATCAAGGAAAGAGAGGCTTACCCTCAATAAATGGATTTACATTTGGATTCAACAATGGAGTCCAACAATAATAATTGTGAGAATGTTGCAGTGTCACCAACAATAGAAAAACACACTGGTAGGGCAGTGCTGGTGGCAGAGTGGTTACTGGCTGGGCTGCTAAACACTAGGTCAGCAAGCTGACACTATTGGCTGCTCATCGGAAGAAAGACCAGCTTTCTACCACCTTGGGAACCAATGGCAGTGAATTTGGTATTGGCCAGCCCAAAAGGTTGCTGATTACATTGAAGCTGATATTTGAAGAACACTGTGTTAGTCTGGGTAGACTAGAGGAACAAATTCATAGACACATATGGATTTGTAGATATGGGTAGGAGGGAATGATTTATATACAAAAGAAATGGAACACTGAGAAAGCATCCCAACCCAGTCCAGTTCAAAGTCATAAGTCCGATATCAGTCTATAATGTCTCCTTCCAACTCACAAAGTCACAGGTCAGTGGTGCAGAATCCCGGCTTTGGCAGGGGTCTCCAGATGGCTCCTCACTTCCACGGCTTAGGGTCCATCAACAGCATCCAGTGGTGGCAGAAGCAACTCATTGCTGGCAGGGCTCTCCATGTGGCTTCTCCAGCTTCAGAGGTCTGGCTCCACCAGGGCAAAGCCGTGTGACTTCTCCTCTGGCTCCTTCAGCTTCTCGGACGCTGCCATCTTGTCTTGACCGTGATTCATTGTCTCTGAGACTAACTCCCAACATCTGGGGAGATAGATTCTCATCTTCACGAGGGAAATATAGCAAGGTTTCCCAGACGTATCAGGAGAAAGTCTTGCCCACACAGAGGCCTCATTGGCTACTCAATAGCTATCTCCAGATTAACAGGCTAGACTCCACCTTTACATCTCAATCATGAAATTAACATAAGCACATAACCGCCACAAACACTTTTAGATATACTGTCTTGAAGCTGTCTATTTCAAATAAGGACATGTGCCTTCTATTTCATTGTTATTTAAAAGAGAGGAATTGCATTATTGTGAGTGTAATCACTTCCTCTCCCTTGAATTTATAATTATTAATAGGCAGCTATTTGTTATTTTAAATAAGGTTCTACCTAAGCTATAAGTGAAATTTATATGTTAAAACCCAACAACATCCTGTCAAGGGAATTACTACTCGTAGCCACCCATATAGGACAGATAGAAATGCCCCAGAGGGTTTCCAAAGCTTTAATAGTCCTCTTCTGTCGTATGTCTAGGTCTTCGTCTTCTGTCCTTACCCAGGGAAAAGTTTTGCTTTTAAGGGTACATGTGACTACTTTGATTCTATCAGATAATCTAATTAATCTCCCTATTTTAAGGTCAGTTACTTAGTGATTTAACTACATTTGCTCAGTCTCTTTGCCATGTAAGGTAACATATTCATAGGCATGGTGCCAAAAAACAGAGGTCTTAGGGTTCTGAATTTGTTCTCCCACAATGCAGTATTCCTCTGACTGCAATACTCTCTTTTGCCCCTAATTTTCCACCCTTTGCTTGCTAACTCATCCTTTAGCCCGCAGGTCTCTGAATTCTTCTCTTCACCCCTCCTCCTCCCCTCCTCCAGCCATGTTTAGGTTAAGAACCCCTCCTCATATACTACAACCCCATACTTTCCCATTACAGTGGCGGCCTCTCTGTCCACTTGTCCCTGTCAACTTTCTGAGGTATAAAGCTCACATTTCCTCTGCTGAATGTGGTGTCTGGCATACAGCTAAAACAAATTCAGCTAACAAAGCTTGAATTAGCAAATCCATCTGCTTTTCCATATATGAAAGGGATGAAATTTTAAGCAAATTTCAAGGACTCCAACCCACAAAACCTGAGTGATGATAATTTTGACTCCAACCCTTTTACATCATTTTATTGGGGCCTTGTACAGCTCTTATCACAATCTATACATATATCCATTTTGTCAGACACATTTGTACATCTCTTGCCATCATTCATTCTCTAAACATTTTCTTTCTACTTGAGCCCTTGGTATCAGCTCCTCATTTCCCCTCTCTCCTCCACCCCCTCCTTCACAAATCCTTGATAATTTATAAATTATTATTGCATATTTTGTCATGTCTTACACTGTCCAATGTCTCCCATCACCCACTTTTATGTTGTCCACCCCCCCAGGGAGGGGGTTATAGGTAGATCATCATTTCACCCTTTCTCTCCCACCTTCTTCCCCTCCTGGTATTGCTACTCTCATTATTGGTTCTGGATTCCCTGTTTTTCCAGCTGTGATCTGTACCGGTGTGCATCCTCTGGTCTAGTCGGATTTGTAAAGTAGAATTGGGATCGTGATAGTTGAGGGGAAGAAACATTAAAGGACTAGAGGAAAATTGTGTGTTTCATCAATGCTATATTGCACCCTGACTGGCTCATCCCCTCCCTGCAACTCTTCTGTAAGGGGATGTCCAGTGGGCTGCAGATGGGTCTTTGGGTCTCTAATTTGCACTCCTCCTCATTTACAATGGTATGATTTTTTTGTTCTTTGATGCCTTATACCTGATTCTATGGACACTTCATGATCACACAGGCTGATGTGTTTCTTCCTTGTGGGCTTTGTTTCTTCTCAGCCTATTTATCTTCACACTATTAAGACCACAGATGCTATCTCTTTTGATAACTGGGTACCATCAGCTTTCTCTCTCTCTCTCTCTCTCTCTCTCTTTCTTTTTTAACCATCAGCTTTCTTCACCACATTTGCTAAAGCACTTGCTTTGTCTTTGGCAAGTGCGTCAGGAAGGTGAGCATCATGGAATGCCAGTTTAATAGAACAAAGTGTTCTTGCATTGAGGGAGTACTTGAGTAGAGGCCCAATGAATTTTGACCACCTTTTTAATAAGAAACTCAAAGAAAAAGATGACTTTTAATGAGGTCTTGTGCTTTTTGATTACTGGGTACTATCAGGTGTCAGCTCAATGACTGGGGACCAGTGGAGACGGGGTTACTTGCATTCCCTGACCTATGACTCCTAGGGAGAGCCCACATGCTATCTGAATTAGTAATGTCTCTATTTACTCACTATCGAATTGTCTTAGGAAAATTGCAATTCGGCCAGAACTGTTAGGCAACTTTTCTGTACAACACACATGTGCACGTGCACACATGCACATACTGCATTCATGCGCGCGCGCGCACTCACACACATGGCTATCTTAGAAGGGACTGTATTACTGACAGCTGTGTTGGGGCAAGGTTTTTAATGTAAATGCTCCCATTCATTTCTGCCCATAGCTTTTGGGAATAATTGACTTCCTAGTTTTTCACCTTATGCCAATCACTGAGTCTTAACTGATCATTGTAAGATCATTGTAGTCGATTTCCTTTCACAAATCAACTGTCAGAAACAACTTTAGGAGTTAAAAATAAAACATGCTTCAGCAAGAGAAAGAGTATAGTGTGTTTGCAAGGAAACTTCTCAGGTTCAAACTGCTCAGTCTGCTACTCATTAGAGGTGTGCGACCTTGGATAAAGTATACCGTGTCTCAGTTTTCTCATCTTTATGATGGCACTGTAGTAGAGAAACTTAACTGGTGGATGACTGTGAGGATTTCAGGGATGAAGTTGTGAAGAGTCCAGTGCATGAGCTATAAAAAGCACCAGGTCAGACTTGAGGTTTTGAACCCAACAGCTGCTCTGCAGGAGCAAGACGTGAGCGCTTGCTTCCTTAATTAAAGGTTTACAGTCTTAGACATGCTATGGGGTAGTTCTGCTTTATCCTGTAGGCCCATTGCAAGTCAGAATGGACTCACGAGCAGCATTGAGTATGATTTGATGTAAGTTAGCTGCTGCTGTTAACTCAAATTGCTCTCACGTAGACCTACTAAAGATCGATAAAGACATGACTGTGTGCACTCCAAACAAGCCATCTCATTGCCATCAAATCAGTGATGACTCACAGTGACCATATAGGAAAGGGTGGAGCTCTAAGGTTGTCATTGTTTACAGTCTTAATATGTCTATAGGAGAGTAATTCGAGTAACAGCAGCAGCAGCAGCAGCAGCAGCAGCAGCTAACCCTTATATCAAACCATACTCACTGCTCTTGAGTCCACTCTGACTTGCAATGGCCCTACAGGTTAAAGCCTCTCCTTTCTCCTTGAGAGTGACTGGTGGATTCAAATCGCTGAGCTTGCAGTTAGCCCACCTCGTATCCAGTGATGCTGTGTGCATAGTGGTTGCATGTACTAGCGTTATAATAGTTTGGAGTTACTACAGACTATGCTTGCTATGTCATTTTTGATGTATGTTTGCTCATAGATATATAGGAGACTGGTCCGTGATAATCTAATCAGAAAAATTAAATGCAGTGAGTCCTGCATTGCTTAGAAGTGGCTGAGGCAGCCTAAAAAACCGTCTCCTGCTGACCTTCTCACTTCGTTCCTCTTCTGAAAACAAATACGTGTTTTTGGCCTGTAGACTTTCTTCTTCCCTTTTCCCCTAAAAGAAAAGTAGGTGCGATTCTGGGGAATGAGTATTGTACCCGTGTGTGCATATTTGCTGGTGGTAACCACAGAAGCATCCTCCGCTGAGGTGTTCATACTCTGCTTCTCTTCACACATAGGTTCATCCGAAATTCCACTACAAACAAGCTCACCAACCAGGCACAGATACTTCTTGTGTGACCTTTTCCTATGATGGCAATGTCCTTGCCTCTCGTGGAGGTAGGTTGGAAGGAAAAAATAAGTTACTCTGTGAATAATATTTAACTCTATAAATGCATGTAATATCTTAGTAAAGCTAGCTTCATTTTGTGTTAATGTACCTTTATAATCTACTTTTTTTAGTATGTCCAACTTGATGACATTTATAGCATAGAAAGTGAACTAGAAAAAAATGGAAAATATGTACTTTTTTCTTCCCTAAATATTTATTTAGCTTTGAATTCTTTAAGAGATGGAGGCTCCCAAGGATGAACCTGAGATATTTGTAGATGAGGATATGCATTCTCTGTCATTTTATAATTCTATGTCTGGTATTTCAGGGTCTTCTGTTTGTTCATGATCTTTTATTTGTTTGTTTTTAATTCAAACACTAACTCAACTCAGCAAAAAGCATCACATACCTGGATATTACTTTTTAAATTGTACATATTTCGGTATGATTACTTTATAAATGTACTTAGACACACTCATATGATTGGATACAGCTTGTTTCTGATTTTTTGTTAAATCTTCCTCATATGGTTAGGCTGTGTATTTACAGATACGAGATGGAATATAGAGATGGGAGTTTGAGCAAAGCATTATGAAAACATGTGAGACTTGACTTATTCTAGGGGGATCTTTTGTGGAGAGAGCAAAAAAAGAACAGGAAAAATAAGCTAAGCCATGTCCTAGAGGGTCTTAAATGTTACCCAAAGAGACTAGCCTTTAATTTTAGGCCAAAGAAGACATGACACTTTAGCTAGATACTTATTCATGCAATCAACTATCCCATATGGATCATATGTAGAGTTAGATAATATGCTAGGACCTGTCTATAAATTGTGACCATCATAAACTGAGTTCCTTTTCTGAAAGACTCTATAATCTAGTGTTAGGGTAGTAGGGGTAGAGGGAGATAACAAGATTCGACCCAGTTTTCCTTTCCATCTCACCAGTCTGTGTCTTTTATCCTTAAGAAGTCCAACTTTCCTTTCTTCCAAGGAAGTGTCTTATGCTCTTATTTCAAATACCCTCCCTTCCATAATTAAAATAAAAGGCTCATGTATATGTATGAGCTCACTTATAAATGAGGCCATACCCCCCTCCCCCCCAAACAAAACCAACCCCAAATCACACTGGGTGGAGCAGAGCTTTCATAGTATACAAGTTGCCCTGCAACTCACTCTGACTTAGTGCACCCCGTGGCATCACCTAGGGAGGTTCTCTCAGGTCACAGTGATTTTTTTCATAAATGCAGTTTTGCTTGAACCTCTTTTTTTGTAGTGGCCAATTTAAGAGAACAGCGTGTGGCTATGAAATTTTGGTTCCTTCCCAGGAAAAATGCTGCGAAACTGTTGTGATGTTGACCACAGTTTACAAGGACAACACTATGGGAAAAACTCAGGGCTGACTCATAGTGACTCCTTATTTGTTTCTGAAACTAGCTGTTTATTGGTGTTGAGAGCTGCTGAGGGTTTGAACTGTCAACCAGACAGATTGCAGCTCAACATGTGGCCACTATACCACCAGGGCTCTTAACCCGCTAGGAAGGATTTACAAATGTCGACGCTCTACTTAGTTGTTTTAAGTTCACTGGCATCTTTAGGGTGGCATACTCCAATTTCCAAGGTGGAGTGGGAAGGAGGGGTGTGTAGTTTAAAAATATTTTGTGTTTGATACAAAGGATGTATTGAATGTTATAAGAGCTGTAAGAGCCCCCAAAAATTATTGAAAAAAATTGTATGATATGTGAATATTATATCAAGAAAACTACTGAAAAAGGTAAAGAGAAACCACACTTGGCCAATGGTTATCAGGGTTAAAAGAAGAAGAGTTTATGCTTATGGTGCATTGAGTTTATGCTAATAGTGGTAGAAAAATTTGGAAAAGGTTATCAATGGTGTACCACATGAAGAGTATAATCAATGGCACTGAATTATACATGTAGAACTAGTTAAATTGGAGAATGTTTTGTTGTATACATTTTTGCCACAAATAAAAATAAAATTACACAAATAACGATGAGTACAAGAAGAAGGTATTCTAAAATTGATTGTGGTGATGATTGTACAACACTTTTCAATAAAAATGAATTATTGAATTATATGACATGTGGATGAAGTATCAATAAAACTGTTTTAAAAAAGATTCTCTCCCCCCCCCCCCCCGAGGATTTTGAAAAAGACCAGGCTCCACACAATTAATAAACTATTTCGGTGGTAATTCTTACCTTTCCTTCTATCCAACAATAGCTGTCAGGTGTCGTGGGTGACTGAGACAGCATCTGTACTATATTCCATCATTTTCCTTCCTGGGCATACAGGATAGGATAGAAGGAGGCCTGGTAAGCAAAAAAAAGTTGCTGGACTTGTAAGGCCTTCCTGCTAGCTGCAGAACCTGAAGGCTAGTAGAACCATTGAGTGCAGATTAATGTTTTCCTTTTGTTTAAGGATTGAGACTTCCTATGTAACCTTTGTAAACACTTCACTTATAATAGGGAGGCATTCTAAAAGTTCTCCCAGTACAAGCAGGTGCAAGAGACCAGTTAGTTGTGGATTTCAGAAGAAGGGTCACTGGGGATAGAATGGAGATTTTCATTTGAACTCTCTACTGACCTCTCTTGCACCTGATACGGATTCCTTGTTGAGCCCCAGAGGGTGGGGCAGATCTCAGCCAGCAAAGACATTACTTCCATGAGTTGTTGGCTTTTGTACCGGTCAGAATTAGTTAGTAGCACTATAAAACTTTATTTTCAAAAGCTATTCCTGAAAGAATGTTCATTATTCTTTAAGTGGCTGGGAAAAGCCGTGCTCCCCAATGAAATGAAGAATGTTAGCAGCAGGTAGAGTTACAGCAGAGGAGGGAAGGGGGAGCCACATGGCTCTCCCTCGTTAATGCTAACGGATGGCCCTACCTTCTCACCCAGGGGAAAGAGGATCTGTTGTGAATTGAAAATTTTTCAGTCCTGGTGGTTATTAGATTCAGACCTCCTCGAGAAGTCAGGTTGTGCTCAAATACACCACTGGGAACTGCCATCTGCTTTAAAATCACACTTTGATGGATTCTCCAGGGTCTCGTATGGCCGGGAGTTGCTGCATCTACAGGAGAGCCATTTCTCCAAGGCTAATTCGTTATCATCCAGTGCTCTACCGTTCTCACAACCACTGTTTCAAGCTCCCTGAACAGTTCATAAAAGAAAGCATGCATCTGTGCATCTGGCATTTTTCATTTTCTTTCTGTTCAAAATAATTAATCCACTAAGTTTAGCAATCTGTAAACTTGGAAGAAATATATTTTTTTGCAAAATTCCCATTTCCTTATTTTTTTTCCTTCTCATTCTTTTAACAGGTGATGATACATTAAAATTATGGGACGTCCGACAGTTTAATAAGCCACTTTTTTCAGCGTCTGGACTTCCCACCATGTTTCCAATGTAAGTAGCATATTTTTAACATTTGATCAGCATAGGAAAATGGCAAAGAAGTTTCTTACCTGAATTGTAACTTGGTATCGTTTAGATTTTCTGGAAAAACGCAAGTGGGACGAACCAAGAAGGGACCATAACAGATCAGCAGCGGGAGCAAAGCCAAGCCACAAAACCCCTGAGAAGCTTCCAAAATAGACTTCAGACTAGGAGGGGCAGTTCCCCCAGGACTGGTGGGGAGATAGTTATAACAGTCAACAGATAGACCTGGAATTATGTATGCTTTTTTTTGGAGGGGGGTGGTGGTGTTTACTCTTTTTTTGGGGGGGGGGGTGTCTTTTTCTTTCTCCTCTCTTTATTCAATCTTTTGTTTTCTTTTTGTCTATCAACATGCGATAGGTATGGGAAGCAAGCCTGAGGAGAAAGCAACGGTGGGTGGGAAGGAGGCAGGGGAAAGGAGTGTTGAGGAAACCCCATCGTAGACAGGGGAACAACTTGGGAGTTAAAAGCAATAGGGAGGAGGACACAGAAATTCTGGTGGTGTTGGAGCAAAAGCAATCTAGGAATTAATAAGAGGCAGAAGAAGGGCGAGCATGATGGTGGGGCAGGAGGACGTTAAAAGGAAACAGAGGAATATCTAGGAAGCAAAACTGAATAGACATATAAACATGTGTGTGCCCTTATATAAATATATTATTTCATAAGAACAAAGGTATTGGACTATATATTTATATACATATGTACATATATTTATATAGCAATGCATTGGGGAAGTGGATGGATGTTGGGCCTTTGCTCAAGCCTTCCCTCAATAAGAGCACTTTGTTCTAACAACCCGACATTCTGTGGTGCTCACCCGCCCAGCACGATTGTTGAAAACAAAGTGGGTATAGAAGCAAATGTGGTGAAGAAAGCTGATAATGCCTGGCTATCAAAAGATACAGTGGAGCTGAGCCCTGGTGGCATAGTGGTTGTGCGCGGGATTGTGGCCCACTGGGTTGGAGGTTCAAATCCAGCAGCACGGCTGGGCCTCCTACTCCCACCACCAGAGGAAAGTAGTCCCTCAAAAACAAACAAACAACAGCAAAATATACAGTGTCTGAAGTATTAAAGGTGTGAGGTTAAACAAGCAACCATCTAGCAGAGAAGCAACAAGCTCACATGGAAGAAGCACCCAGACTGTGTGATCATGAGGTATTGATGGGATTGGGTAATAAACATCAGAAGACCCAAAACAAAGCAAAACAAAACAAAATAGCATATTGTTGAGAATGAGGGAGGTTGGAGCAGAGACCCAAAACTCATCTGTAGATAGTAGGACAGCCCTTCACAGAAGGGTCAAAAGGAAGGAATGAGTCAACCAGGGCGCAGTATAGCACCAATGAAGCACACACTATTCCTCTGGTTCTTTAATGTTGCCTCACCCTCCACTATCTTAACTCCAGTTGTGAGAGGACTAGCTTGGAGCATATGCACTGGTACAGCTAAGAGCTCATGACATAAGAAATCCAGGTCAGATAGCAGATGAACCCCTCAGGAACAGAAATGAGAGTAGTGACACCAGGAGGGTAGGGTAAAGGGGGGAAGGATGGGGGAACTGATCACAAGGATCACACGCATTCCCCACCCTGGA
>PVJH01013445.1:0-60431 GCA_004026705.1 Nesogale talazaci | reverse complement strand
ACTAATTTAAAAATTAGAGTTGGTTATATGAATTTTAATTTTCTTATGTATAATAAATTATACATAGATTATATTAGCAAAGCTTATATTGCAACTCTTTCATGATAGTCTCCCTCAGGATTTTTGTTGTTGCGGTTCTCACTTGTTCATTTTCAAAAAGAAAGTAAAAGTACGCTGTGCTTTGTTTTATTCTTGTTTCTTCACCCAGAAGATGGAAAGGATTGGGTCAGACTACAATATATGTATTCAAACTCTCTGAAGAGAGTAAAGGCTTATTTATATAAAAGACTAGTGAGTGAGGTAGTGGTCAGAGTCTACTGACCTTCAGCCAAGTATCAACAGCTTGTTTATTTAGATGGGAATGTCTTAATGTGTATATCTCTCCCTGCCCCAATCACAGACCCTCCTCATATGTTTCTTCAGTTTCTCATTTCTTCTTGATTGCAACCTCTGATCCTAGAACAAAGAAGGTTTGCAGACTGTGAGAGGGTTGGCTGACAAGCCCCAACAAGAGATGATCAAAGACAAGTGAGAAGGATGTTACTTCATGTGTACATTTGCATTTTCAAATCTATTGTATTATTTTCCAGGAACATGAGAACTCCAGTTCCTTGATATGATGATAGAGAAGCTTTCAACTATCGATCCTAGAACAAGTGACACAGGGTTTGAGGCACTGACTCAGAAGTGATATTTTTGCATTTAAATTGCTGTATCCTGAAACCCAGAAGCCAGATGTCTGGACAGAAACTTATGCAATTTTCAGCTACCCTTCACTTTATATATTTCAATGGAGGCAGTCTCTCTTCAAACTGAAAGTGTGTGTGTGTGTGTGTGTGTGTGTGTGTAAGAAAGGAAAGAGAGACGAGAGGAGAACATGAATGAAAAATGTCCTTTTCAGATACAAGTTTATTAGTTTCGAGGCATTAATTCATTAGGTACAAAAATAGGGATTCCTATTGCGAATCAAACTGTAGGCATTAGAATGAACCAAATGTTGGCTAGTAAATGCAATGAAATAAAGATAATGAGAGTTAGATAAATTAAAAAGACACTTCAAAAACTTAAAGGATACTTCAAATAGATATGCATATTGTACTTTTAAAATTATCTAAACCTGTGTATTGGATATCCTGATATAAAATTAATGTATACTTAAGATTGGTACAGAATTCAAAGTATTGTGAAATGTATTTCTCCTATAGCAATGAATAATTTCTGTAATACTTAATTTTACCAGCCAAATGAAAGTAATATTTATTACAATGAAAGTATAATTAACAAAATGTGTTTATTTTTTATTTGGAATGCATAATGGCAATGATTAGTTTGAGTAATTTTTTTGCATGTTAATCTATATGCACAACATGCGTGCCTGAACACAGAAATGCACATCTTATCTTTACAAATGGCTTCTTTGTGAGATGGGTAGATGTTCTTTGTGAGAACACTTTTAAAAATAATAATAGCACTTTGAAACATTATTTTAATAGTCTCTGGATAGCTTTAAATAGAAAAAAGGAGCCAATAGAATTCTCCAAATGTGGAAGTATAAATGAAGTCAAATGTATTTGACAGGTGGGTGTCACTCTTAGATATAACTGAATTAGCCACAGCTGCTTTCTGTAGAATAAGTCCATATGCTCCGTTAAAAGGGAGATTAGTTTTTATCATAAGGCCACAGTGAGTAATAGTATTTAAAGAGCCATATTAATGCAACCTAAGTCCATTTGTATCTGGGGCACTAAAAATTCAACTCTGAAGCGGGGGAGAGAACTTAAAGGAAAGAAGAAATGAACCACATGTGAAGAGAATTATGAGCCTGACTTTTCAGAGCGATTCAAGGCAAATTACTTTATATGGAATATTGAAGCCTTCAAAAAATTTACTATTTCTTCTAATTGCTTCATACAGAGTAGTTAATTGTACCTGGGACCTTCCTTATGAGTTAATACTAATTTAAACATGACTCAGTTTTAGTAAAATAATTTCTGTGTGTGCACATTCAAAGTAGAAATTCAAGATATACCCATGGTACTACGGTAAAAATTAAGTACTCTTTTTGGCATAAAGTTTTTCTTTTTTCATTCTCATTGTCTTCCAAATATCCATAAATATTTTGCTTCTTACACACATTTAATCATAGGTGTTTACTCACATTATTACTTGAAATTTACTGTTTGATAGTAATCACATTAACTCTAAATAGATTTGGTGAATACAATTGTGTGGTGACTTTCTTTGACTTTACAAAGGAGAAAGATGATAAAATTCAGGGAATGTGTATGTGATGATTGCTTGTCTATGATGGCATCCATCACTGCATCACCTCTAAACCCACACCCACTGCTTCTTAGCCTACTGTCCTTCATAGCAACCATGGAGAACAGATTAAGATTGCATTCTTCATGGAAGCAAGGACCACATCTTTCTTCCATAGAATTGCCCACTTTGGGCAATTTAACCAATGTGATATTCGAAAATGCTATCAACCAGACACTCCTGGGAAAAGGTAGGGGTGAAAACCAACTTATCAATTGGCACACAGTCTGATGAAACCTCCTTGGTGTCATAAGTCCTGTTTTTTAAGAGACTTAACAGGGTCAAATTTCAGCCTGAGCTAGATCATGTGTCTGATTCCTTGATCTTCTATTTTGTCTCCCAATTCTAAGAGCTATCTATGGACAGTGGATTCATTAGGCAGGTTCCAGATTTCTGTACCCACCAGCCTGTGCCCATGCCGTCTCTGCTTCAACATTCTGTTTCCTGTTCATCAGGTTTAATGAGTCCGAGCTGGAATCTGACTGGACTGATCTGCTTCTTCAACTCCATGAGTAATTCCTTGATGTTGCTATTATTAGGTGCTATCAAATTATTCTGATCCACAGCAGACTTTTGCACAATAGTACAAAAAGCTGCTTGTCCTGCTTCATCCCTGAAATTGTCCCTGTGCCTGAGCTCACCATTCCAGCAACTGTGTCACTCCAGCTCCCTGAGGATCTTCCTCTCTTAAGCTCCTCCACTTTGCCAAGCATGATGCTCTTCTCCAGAGACTGGTTTTCCTAAAACAATATGCCTAAAATATGTGACATGGCATTTTGCCATGCTTGCCTCTAAGGAGCATGCTGTCCATACTTCTTCCTAGACAAATATGCTTGTCCTTTCAGGAGTCCAAAGTACTTTCAATATTTTCCTCCAGCTCCATAATTTAAATATATCCATTTTTATACAGTCTTCCCTATTCAGTACACACTTTCACATGCACATGAAACATTTGAAAATGCAATGACTTGGGTCTTGTACACCTTAATTCTCAAAAACATGCTTGCTTTCAAACCCTAAAATGGCCTTGTACTGAAGATTTGCCTAACAAAATGTGTCTTTTTATCTCTTGACTGCTGCTTCCGTGAGCATTCATTATGGATCCAAGCAAGCGAAAATTCTTGAAAACTTTCTTGATATAAGTTTATCAAATAGAACCTTCACGGATTTGGCTTCTCAAGAAAACTCAACTAATACATCTGGTACTGGGATGTTGCTCAGGAGAAAAAATTATAAAGATGAGCTTCTAAATTTTTTCTCACATATAATTAGGTCTAAAGGCACTGAGAAGGCTACATTTGTAAGTACAGGTAACCCTGTCACTATTAGTGAAGGGAGTACTATTGATCCATGGCATGAAATGGCAAAGCTCATACCCAAATAGCAGCACTGAGAGATAAAGTGTTGGAGAGAAGTGAGGCTCCGGATGGACCTGTGTCTGATATCTTTCTACAATTTTGTCAGGATGATAAGTATAGGCAAGTTGGTTGGTTGATTCTCCTTACAATAGACAAGTTGGTAAAGGAAAGAAATGAGTTGAGAGCTTTGAAAACCAGGCTTACGTGCCATATCAAAGACTTCCAAACTTTTACTTGTGGAAACAAGAAAACTAGCCTTACATCAAAGCTTATTCTTTTATAGTGGTAAGACTGATATGGCCAAAAACCCAACTCAAGGGGCTGAGGCCCGGTGGCATAAGTTGTTGAGTGGGGGACTGAGGCCTACGGACTTGGCGGTTCCAATCCAGCGGCGGCTCTGAGGAGCTGCACTGGGTAGCGCTCACAACCACCAGAGACAATGATGACCCCCCCCCAAAAAAAAAAACCAACTCAAGAGTCTTATCATATGAGGAGCTTAATTCTCATCCTAGAAAGGAGTCTGATATGGAAGGGAAAATACAGTTTGGAACCCTGAAACTTTGGAATGGGGACATATGGGCTGCTATGTATTGGGCCCCAAGATTCCATGGAGCCATTCTAGCCATCAGCACCAATCCCCATCACCCATTGGAAAAGTTTATTCTACTCTTAGTGAAGCCATTTTCCCCTTCTCACAAGTGAGACTATCAAAACTACACATGCTGAAATGTCACCTTGGGACTTCATCTGAAGTTCTGTCTTAGGCACATGCCTTACCAAATAATGTTTCAGGTTCCAGGAAACACCTTCATTACCCATTCTGACCTCTAGACCTACAACCAGACTTGTATTACAGGGAGTCTACAAATGTGAAGTCCAGAAAGTGACCCAGTAAGATGTGCACTATACTCCTAAAGCTCTGCCAGAATTTTCTAATATTGCAGACAGAAATCTGGAGAATGTGTGTGGAAATTGGTATTAAATGTGGGATAATTATACAAGGACCACAGATTTTGAATTTAGGGTACAAGGAACACCTGTCAGAGTTTATTAATCTGGGCCCCCTACGTACAGATTCTTCTTTCAGTGCTACCACTAGCGAGGTTAAGAGAGTATCTCACGGTGTATTTCTTTGGTTTGTTGAAGCACAGCTTGTGAGATGGCCCAAGCTAAGCCACAGTGAAGTAGCAAACCTACCTTAATGTAAAACAGAAGGGATACAAAAGCTTTAGTACATTGGCATTCTAGAGTGGATTTATTAGGATAAACTCATAAAGATGGTGTCATTTTACCCAAACAGTGAAAAACACATTTATGAAGAGAACCCCAGCATCTATGAAGACCCCAATGATTGCTATTTTATATCTGCGAGCTTGATAGTGAGAATGGCCGTAAGTGAATAAAGCACTTGTCTGCAATGGGACAGATTGGGCTCGGTAGGGGTAAGGGATACATAGAAGCACCCAATCTACAGAGACAAGATGGGCATGGGTATTCTAATGGACAGCAACGTCGAAGTAGTAATCAGAATATCCTGAGTTGTATGGATTTATGGCATTGGCTACTTAGGCAGTGCGACCTTAGGAGTGAAATAATTGGAAAGGTTACTAAATATTTACTTAACTTCTATAGTCAGAACAAGTCTGGATTGGGTTAGGGCAATCTAGTTCAAATCTGCAGAACAGAGAGTGTTCTTATTGGAATAGAAACTTACTCTGGATCCAGAGGTACTTTCTCTACACACAATGCTTCCACACAAACTGCTACTTATAGAATGCTTTATCCACTAACACTATGCTCTGAACAGCATCACCTCAGATCAAGAGACTCACTTCAGAGCAAATGAAGGGTGGGGATGCACCCAGGTTCATGGAATCTACTGGTCTTACAGTGTCCCCTATCACCCTGAAGCAACTGGATTTATAATTATAGAATGGACTTCTGAAGACATGATTATGGCTCCAACTTGGTGGCAACACCTTGAAAGGTCGAGGCAGTTTTCTCCAGGAAGCTGCATATGCTGGAACACAGCAGCCAATATACGGAACTGGCTCCAGGAGCCAGGACTCATGGGTCCAGTTATCAAGGAGGGAAAATGAAAGTAACACTACTCACTAATACTCCTAATGACTTTCCCACTATATGTTTGCATCCTATCCTTGAAAACCATGCTCTTCCCCTGTGGAGCTCTCCATTTCCAAGGAGGAAACAGTCCCACCTGGAGACAAAGCAGATTCCATTGAACTGGAGGTTAAAATGGCCTGCCGCCCATTTTGAATTTCTCATGCTTTCTGATCAACAAACAATGAAGGGTATAGCAGAATTGCATGCTGTGTTTGATACTGATTTCAGGAGGAAATGGCTTAGTATTGCATAGTAATGGTAAAGAAGGGTATGTCTGAAATCTGGAGGATTTTTTAAGTTGTTTCTTAGTACTACTCACAGGTTGGTAGATTAGGGATAAAGTGGAATGTCTTCTAGAATGCCTACACCAAATGAAAATGTGTCTTCCTTGTCACAATAAGGAAGTTGGAGGGGGACGGAGGGGACAGGCACCCCAGTTAGACATCTACTGGAAAATCCAGAACGGAGAATGCTCAGACCCAACCCACATACGCCCAGGTGGAAACCAATGCTGGACACACCCACCTTAGGCACCAGCAATAGGACATCACACAGGCACTCCTAAACCCAGCCAATAAAGTCAGAAATACCGTTCCCCTACCTCCTCAGCCAATGGGACTGGGAGGTGATTTAAACCAGACCACAGTCCCTTCTCTCTCTCTCTCTCAGTGGCCCTGTGAGTGGAGGGTGAGATTCCTCCTTTGTGCGGGCAACACGCCTCCGTGCCAGTTTGCAGCCTGCTCATTTTCTTGGGATTTTCTCCTCGGCACCACACGTAGATTTCCCACTCTTGTTCCAGCGTTCCATCCATGTGTTTTTCTAGGCTCTCCTGAAACAGCCATCTTCAGTCGCAAGTGCCGTGTTGTCCCCAGACAGCCTAGTGTGCTTCCAGAGAGAGCTTGTCCTTTTTGAAACTCTGATACCTGAAACTTCCCTTTCCTTCATAAAAGTCACTTGGATTTACCAAAGGTTTCTCCTGTGTGAATGCTTTCAGAGTTGTGAAGCAAGAAGCGAGGTAAACCACTCCAGAAACCTAACACTACCACGTCCTGTGACTCGGGTCAATGGTAAACTATAGCACCCTGATTCTTACATAAATGCTAATAGCCCAGACTCTTCAGGAATGAAGATTTGGGTCACTCCTCCAGGCAAAGACACATGCCCAGTGGAGGTGACCGCTGAGAGCAAAGGAAATGTGGAATGCGCTGTGAGAGGTGAGAAGGTAATTCTAAACTCCAGCACCAGCTATATAGCCAGGAGCAGAAACACTTTAAAATAAAAGATAAAAATGTGGTTAATGTATTTTCAGTTGTGCTTATGTCAGTTGAATCATATTAGACACAAGTGTGATTTTATCATTGTCTGATGATTACATATGTTCAAAGAGTTACGTGGAGGTGCCAAGCTGACAAGAGATGGTCTGTGATGGACAGGTTTTATGTCAATCTGTCAGAGGTAGCACAGAGCCAGAACCCAGCCTATCAGCCTGTCCTCAGCAGATGACACCTCCTTGGTGTCATAAACATTTTAGAATGAGAGTGAAAGAACATGCAAAATTGAATCCTATTTGACCTTTGCCTTCTGCATTTAATTCCTCTGTATCTTGTTGTGTCCCTTGCTTATGCCAAGAGACATCAGTGGACTAATAATGGTTGACTCATTCAGCCGACTTTGGACCTCTGCATCCACCAGCTTGTGCCACTGGCTTTCTCTGTTTCCTCAACTTGCTTTCTGTTCATCAGCTAGCTTCCACAAGTCACAAGATGCCTGACTTGAGCCAAACTGTTTAAGCCATTTCTTGATATTTCTCTGACTACATACAGCACATACACATGTCACTGATTTTGCTTCTCTAGAGAGCCCACCTAACATAATTCACTGTGCCACCAGGGTGTAAATATATCACCTACCCCAAACCAAGTTATACTCAGAGCAACTCTGAAGGCCATGGCAGAACTGTATATGTGTGTTTCCAAGACTGTGCATGGAATGGGTGGTGTTTTTGAACTGCTCACCTGGTGGTGAGCAGCCCAACAAGGAACCCACTATGCAATCAGGGCCCTTTCATTTCCTACTCAAACCCACTGTCACTGAAGTCAATGCTGATGCACAGAGACCCTAGAGGATAGTATAGAACTGCACATGTGAGTTTCTGAGGCTGGAATGGTCTTTTCTCTGAGGAGCTACTACTGGTTTCAAACTGCTGGCCTTGTGAATCACACTCCAACTACTTATCACGAGACCAGCAGGGCTCCCCACTTCACTCCATTTTGGACTGTAAAAGAAAGACTCCGAGGTTTGAAGTAATGACAAACTAAATGAAAAGCTCTTTTCATACATTAACAAATACCTTCCTTTGGAGACATAAAATCTATGGATTTATTTGTTAAGGTGTGCACATATTAATGGCAAATAAGGCATTTGGATTCATTAGTAAGGATTTTTCTGTTCGTTTGTTGGTAGATAAGTAGAACTAAATATGACTTTATCTTTTTTAAAATTTCATGTTGGGGGACTCATACAACTTTTATCACACTCCATCCATTCATCCATTGTTTCACGCACATTTGTGCATTTATTGCCATCATCATGTTTTAAAACATTTTCTTTCTATTCGAGCCCTTGGTACAGCTTCTCATTTTTCCCTCCACCCCCCCACCCACTCTCTTTCATGAACCCTTGATAATTTATAAATTGTTAAGACTTTTTCATATCTTACACTGACTAATGTCTCCCTTCAACCACTTTTCTACTGTCCAACCTCATGGGAAGGGGTTATATGTCTTTGCAATTGGTTTCCCTTTTATCCCTTCACCTCCACCTTCCCCTCCTAGTATGGTTACTTATGATATTGGTCCTGAGAGGTTTATCTGTCCTGGGTCCCCTGTATTTCCAGATCTGATTTGTACCAGTATACATGCTCTCACTTAGTCAGATTTGTAATGTAGAATTTGGATCATGATAGTGGGGGTAGGGGAAGAGCATTAAATAACTAGAGGAAAGTTGCATGTTTCATCTGTGCTATTTTGCACCCTGACTGGCTCACCTGCTCCCTGTGTCCCTTATTGTAAGAGGATGTCCAATTACCTACCTATGGGCTTTAGGTCTCCACTCCGTGCTTCCCCTAATTCACACGAATATGACTTTTTTGTTCTGCCTCTGTGATGACTGATATCTGATCCTATTGATTCCTCATAATCACACAGGCCAATGTGCTTCTTTCCTGTGGGCTTTGTTGCTTCTCAGCTAGATAGCCACTTGTTTATCTTCAAGTCTTCAAGATCCTCGATGCTACATCTTTTGAAAACTGTGACACCATCAGCTTCCTTCATCACATTTACTTATGCACCCACTTTGTCTTCAGTAATCATAAATATGACTTTATCTTTGATAAATTTGATTACCTTTCAATTTTCTTACTCAAATATGTTTATTATTCTAGGAATATAGGAAATGTCATCAAATGTTAATAACAATCTACAAAGCTATTTTCCAATTTTCATGTTTTCTCATTCTGAGAGGATGAGGAAGTTGTGACTTTAATTAATGAGCTCCGGTGGCGTAGTGGTTATGCGCGGGAGTGCGACCCACTGGGATGGAGGTTCAATTCCAGCAGTGGGGCTGGGCCTCCTACTCCCACCACCGTAGAGCAGTGATGCCCACCCCCCCCAAAAAAAAACCGCAAATCAAGACCAAGTATTTCGAAACTGATTTTAGTCATGCAGCTCCATTAGAATGTACAGAATGTAAGAAATTATTGAGAATAAAATATAGGAAAACAATGCTTTCAAGATCTTTGTGCATTTATTCCTTTTTGCAGATTATTTCCATTTATTTTTCTGAACATATTGGCAAACAATATATCAAGTTTCAAGAAGAAATTATCTACTCATATCTTATATTCCTATATCTTAAAAATAATTTCTACTCATAATCAACTTCATCAAATCATTATAGTTTAGTGAAACAAAAACTAAGTGTAGATCATTTATCAGTAAAACATGTGCAAGATGCCTGTGTACATACACACATGAGCATTCATATGCCACAAAAATTGTTAATAAAATAATTTTGCTAGGAAGAATTGCCAAGAAGAAAAGAAAGTTTAACTTTTGACATCAGAGTTTTGTTCATTTGTTCAAAATGAAAAAAAAAAAAAACTGTGATACTGTCATAGAAAGAAATTCTGTTAGACTCTACTACTCCAAAATCATATCAATGACTCCTACAACACCCATGAAAATGTTACTTTCCTCGTGGTGGATATAAACAGGTTCATGCATAGTTGTGAAATTTAAAGAAACTGGTGGAGAGCATATTGATATTCCTGATGTAAACAAAATAGAGCCAGAAACAAGTGTATCATATTTTAATAACTACAGTCACATCTAATATAGTTGTGCAAAGAAGTCCCTTCTTTAATTATATTACAAAATTCTTTTGCTTATTGATTTAAACTATACATTTAAAAGAGTTCAAAGGAGTTCCATCTCAGGTACAAATGTTTCAGAAATGCTAAATCATGTAAAATTAATTAAATGATTTAACTTCATTATACATCAGCAATAATCTTTCGTAGAGTTTCCAATAAATTCAGTGGCAAAAGAGAAAAGTGAGCGAGCACAGTTCTTTTGTCTAACACAGGAAGAACTGTACTGAGAAGATTCACAAAGACCTGGACTTTAGTGAGCAGCATCAGCATCGTAGCGCTTCAGTCGACCTATTTAATGAACACATAAAATATAAGGAAATAATTTAGGCTATGAATCATTATGATCTGGGTGAAATGAGTTTGTCATGTGAAGAATCCGTTATTGTTACTAGGTGTCATCAACTCACAATGATCCCATGAACAACACTGCCTAGTTGTGCACCCGCTTGACAAGCATTGCTGTTTGAGCCTCTTGCTGAAACCATTGTGCCAGTTCCTCTCATTCAGAGTCTTCCGCTTTTTAGCTGACCTTCAATTTTTTGTGACGTGCTATTCCTGGGATTGGTCTGTTCTCATAACAAGTTCAAAATACATGAGTCCATGTTTTACCATGCTCACTTTTAAGGGGTACTCTGGCTGTACTTTCCAAAACAGATGTTTGTTCTCTGGAAGGTCCTGGCATTTTAAATAGCATTTGTCAACATTGGAGTTTACATGCATCAATTATTCTCATGTTTTCCTTACTTGTATCTAGCTATCACATGAATATGAAGCATTTGAAAATATCATGGCTTGTATCAAGCATCTATAATATTCTTTATATGTTCATTGGTGTAATCTTATGAAAAAAAATTGTGTTAACTCCAAAACACAATATTAGATTGCAAAATAGAAAGTTATTCCTTTAGTATATGCTGACATATGATTGCACATGTCTTCTATTCTTTTTTAAGTTCTTTCTTCCTCCTAATTTTAGAGCCTGTGACTAAATAAATTTAATTCCTCCTATAAGACCTCACAGAATTCTATGCTGCATTTCTGCCCATATTTGAACTAATAATAAACAAACTAAAAAAAACATGGCAATTACTTTTATATTGCTTCATAAAAGTTTATTTTTACAGATGAAACTGATAGCTTTGTACAATCTTATTTTAGTAACTCTTTTATGTTTGGAATGTTTTGAAATAATTCTATTAAATGAAATCTGGGGATGGGGGAAATACAGTTTTGCTAAATGCAGAAAGAACACATTTAATTTTATAGGCTAACTTCAGAAAATAGAGCCAAGATATTTGGTGATCAAGTTTACTTGCTTTGAGCCAAATTTAATTCTTGTGGTTTATGAAGCATACTTTAGATCAGCCAACCTGAAAATGTGCATAGGCAGCTATTTTTTGGTTTATCCTTACATTGAAAACTTTTAGTGCCCCGTCTAGATAACCCTTCTGCTACATTTAGAAGTTTTTTGTGGCTTTGTCTATAACAGCTGTCACTTTGACATTTTTCACTTTCTTGGGATACAGAAGCTCTTAGGGAAAATTTTCCTGAGTAGCATACACTCAGACCTCATGGAAGAATAAATAATTGAGGCTGGGTCTTTGGGAAAAAAAACTCAGCTTTATTCAAGTTTTTCTTCTCCTCTGACTTGCTTACCAGCTTTCTGGAAAGTACTTGCATGTGTATATTTATTTCTGGGTTTGATTTTGGAAAACCTTGTGTAATACCTTTCTGGATTTAAATAAGCAGTCACCTTTAAATCAACTTCAACTCATTGTTGTCCCATGTATTTCAGAATAGAATTGTCACAAAGTTTTCAATGACTGTTTTTCCTAACCCTTGGTTGGGCTCAAAAGCCTAAGCTTTGTGTGGTTAACTGTTAGTCATCTGAATCACCCATAGACTCCCTATTTATATAACAGATTTTTAAAAAAAATTTCTAGATGAGTTATTACCCAGCAAAATCTAACAATACAGTTCAAGATGATCAAATTCAAGTAGCAGTCATTTCGGGGGTGGGGGGAGAGCATTTAATAGTATGTTATGTTTTTCTTTACAATTAATTGTGAAAATGCCCTGGAAAATTTCATGGGATAAGTCCATTATTTTAAATTTTGGTTATTACTTATATTTTAGTCCCTTCAAATCACTTTTTCAGAGAAAAGTATCATTATGATTGACAAGTAGAAATAAGAAGAGCTCGATATTCCATCCTTTAAAACAAAGCAAGATGCCATTCTATTACTTGAGAGTGTTTGCAAAATTCAATGTATGTGAGAATTCCTGGGTTATATACTAAAACTTTCCCCCATTTTCTAATTCTGTGTTGGTGTCTTATCACATAAACCCTCCCAAAAAACAAGTCCACTGCTATAGAGTGAATTCTAACAAATAGTGATTTCTCATATTGTTTGTAGAAATCAGAGATGATAATGTAAAATAAGCTTTATCACAATACTGAAAACAAGGTCATTCTAATTACCTGTTGGAGTCTCACGGTGGTGGAAATTGCTAAGAATTCTACTAATAGACCAAAGGCTGGAAGTTTAAATTCACCAAGGAGTGGCATCTAGTGATTGACTACAGACTTGAAAATCCTATGAAACCGTTCCGTTATCCACAGCTCACAAAATAAGGATTTAGAGAAATCAGTGAAGGACTGAGAAGTAAAGTGTCCTTATCAAACATCTGAATTATTAGAATGAGATTATATTACCAAGAATAACTAGATGATGCTTTTGTTAATCCAGGTTGGCTAGAGAAACAAATTTGTAGACACTCGGGTACATAAGAAAAAGCTTTATATGAAAGGGTAATTGTATGGTAAGAAAATATCCAAGTTCAGTCCACTTCAAGTCCATAAGGTTAATATTAGTCCATAGATCTGAAAAAGTTTATAAATTCCTCTTCAGACTCACACAATACATGCAGTCACCCAAATGTAAGATGATCACAAGCCAATAGGTGGAAAGTTTGGAGGATCCAGTGGCAGTGGATGCATCTCATTGATGGTTTGGTCTCTGTGTGGCTCCTCCAACTACAGGGCTCTGACACTATCAGCATAATTCTATATGGCTTGTCAGCAGCAATGCTTCACAAGGAGACAAGCAGAGAGTCGATCTCTCTGCCCTCCAGTGAGCTATTACTCCATATTCACCTCCAAATGAGGTCACCAAGCAGTGAGCTGATGGACAGGCTACAGTGTACCCCTACACCAGTTGACAGGAGCTTATGTAACTACCCCAACGTCTTTGGAGATACCTAAGAAAAATACAAATATGTTTATCCTATACCTAGTCCTTTACATCATTTATATGATGAAAGAAAAACAACAATAAATAAACAGAAGAAGCTAATAGAACTTTCATTTTTGCAAATTCATAAACTCAATTTCAAGCAAGAATGACCAAATCACAGGAAGTAAATTCTCCTTTGGGTTGTTTCTATGAGTTTTGAGGTATTCTCAGGGATAAAGTCATGATCCCTGAAGAACAACACCATCATCTTACTAGTCCCTTCTTTCTGAGACAAAGAAATCAACAGAAAACAATTTTCATCCTAGAAAAGCAAACATTTCCATTTTTGAAGTCATGATAAGTTTTGAAGAGTCCATGGGATGAAGATATGCCCTGAAGACTGTAGTTGTCACTGCATGGACCAGTCACTAGAAATTCCCCTTCAAATAGGCAGGGGGACTTTGAGATTAAGTAAAGAATCAAATCAGTCCAGAAGCTTACCAACGGAGATTGCTTGTACCAAGGGAGGATTGCTTGTAAAGCAAGTTCTAGAAAGTGGCAGGATCAAGGCAATTATCTGCATCCTTCGGTGGGAAGCAATCATCTTCTGGCAAATAATTGTGGCATCAAGCTGGGGCTTTTAACTTACAAAGTTACCCCAGAAATCCTAAAGGAAAAAGCTTTAGCAAGAGCTACTGGAAAGCCAAGTGACCCTGGTGTAAGCCTCAAAAAGCCATTTTTCACATCCATAGTTTATGCAGAGCCCTTCTATACCTTCATTAAAAAGGGAAGGAGAGCAAGACTGCTGACTGGAAGCACATAGGTAACCTCCCCCCCCCCCCTTGCCCCAGCAACACCTGAGGGCCCCAACCTGCAAGCCTCCTTGTTACATTAGGAACTCAATAGTCAGCTGCTTTATGCAGATGACATTTAAAAACAATTAGTCGATGTGATTTATTTTTAATGTTCTAAACAATCTGTTGCTTAGTCTCAGGTCAGATATACCAAGTGATGACAAATCTTTTCTTTACAGGATCACAGAGTGAATATTTTAAATTTTGGACACCAAGAGCAAAATGAGGAATTTTATACAGATAATTTATACAATTATTTAAAACGTGAAAAAAAAAGTTCATGTGCTCTAGTTCATGTGCTCTCCAAAATCAGGTCAAGGGCCATAAATGGCCTAGGGTCTACATTTTGCTAATCCTTAGTATACATTGTAAAATTTCACACAAGAACTTGGTAACAGTTAACTTTTACCCTCATATGCTGAATTTGACCATGAAACCTGTCCATTTGAGAAAAGCTAAATATGTTTCTTTTTGCAGTGGTGTCATTAGGCAAATAGGGTGTATATCACAATAGGTGAAGCTAGCAGAGGGGTGATATCAAAATGACTCGATAAAATGTTTGTACAATATTGCAGAAAAATAAACTATTTTTAATAAAGTATCTCTGTAGTTAGTTATACCCATCACAGCTTTCATCAGCCCAACTTACATGTGTCAATATACTTGCAAGAATAAAACTCTATGCTAATTTGCTCTTCGAATCTTGTAAAGAACTCCAGCCAAGAGTGTTATTATTACAATGATACACCCTTCAAATCATGATCCTTCCTGCGCATCCACCGGATGATTGGTTTTCCCCAACCACAGCAATTCCCTCTTTTTTGCCAGTGTTTGGGTAAGGATTGGGAATGTGGTACAATTCTGGCACAAAATATGTCTGGGAAGCTCCCTTGCAGGCCTCTGAGATTTTCGTTTTGATAATAAGACGTTGGAAAGAGATGGTCCTCTTATCCCTCCAACTGCATGAAACCTCCATGTATGATATCAGGAGTCACAGTAGCCATCCTGCTATCACTCTGAAAATAACGTTCTTGTTGTCGCCCCCCCCCCAAAATTCCATCAGATCCATGGAAGTCTATCTTCAGACATCTCCGTCTCTAAAATACCTGCTTTCAAAATAAAATAACCATTTTTTTGTTTTTAATTATTCATGGTACATCTTTCACATTTCAGCTATTAGTGATCATTAGTTTAACCCTGAAGAAATTCTGATAGACTATAGTAAAAGCAAGCAAGCAAACAAACATTGCCATCGAGTTGATCCTGGTGCAGAGGGCGCCTCTAAGGAGCTTCTGAGACCGGAAATCTTTATGGAAACAGACACCCTAGCCATTTTCCCTTGGAGGGGTTAATTTAGCCGAACCCCTGACGCTTCAATAACAATCCAATGTTGGCCTGACAATGCTACTCTCTCTCACTTCCATCCAGTCAGTGCTGACTTAGAGTGATCCACTCTGGGTTTCTGGGACGCTACCTGCCTATGGAAGTAGAAAACCTGGTCTTTCTCCCTCAGAACTGCTGCTGGTTTGGAACCGCAAAACATGCAGATTTCAGCTCAGTGCATAACCATTACACCAGTAGAGTGCTCTATTCTTATTTATCCACCAAAGACTCATAGAAAACCCATATAGGGATGACAAAGATGTCATTTTTTTTAAATATAGATTTTACTGGGGGTTCTTAAGTTCTTATAACATTCAACACATTGTTCGTATTAAACATACTTATATACATGTTACCACGTTCATCTATAAACATTTTCTACTTGAACCCACCCCACCCCCCAGCATGTGCTCCAAATGTCATTTTTTTGGGGGGGTGCATCACTGCCCCTTGGTGGTGGGAGTAAGAGGCCCAGCCTTGCTCCTGGAGAGCGCTGCTGGATTTGAACCTCCAACCCAGTGGGCCGCAGTCCTGCGCACAACCACTACGCCCGCCACCTGAGCTCAGCCCCAGATGTCATTTTTTTTTTACAGAGAAGATAAACTCCTCTTCCTCCCTCAGAGTAGGTAGTGAGTGAATCTGCAGATCTTTCAGTGAGCAGAATTTTGGTCATTTTGTTGAGGGCACCTGCAATGCTTATTACAATGCATACACTGTATCAGGCATGGTTGTACCTATGCGGCCATCATTTTCTGTGAGACAGCTGCTTTCTATTAAGCCCTTGGTTTCAGTTCCTCCTCCCTACATGCTTCCTGGCCTCTGTCCTCCCCAACACCTGAAAGTACCTCCAGGACTCCTTCATCTGATTTACAGAGTTTACAAAATATTTTTTCTTTTCTTTCTTGCTGTTTTTTAAAGTGCCTAGGTCTTTGACATTTTCCTTCTTGGTTGGGGAAAAAAAATCAAAATATGACCAATATGTACATCTTGATCTTAAATGGCCACATTTCTTCCATAATGATCTAAAATTTTAATTAAGCTAAAAGAGGTGCTCAATGTGAAGAGATTTCTATGCACTGTCCTCCAATAGGGGTGTGGTGGTCAAGGCACTAGTTATTTAGTTACCAATTTGGGCAGGATATTGGAATGGTATGATAGTAAGCTGAAATTCAGATAATTGAGCAAGAAAGTGTAAAGCATTAGTCTGAAGAAACTATCTGTGTTTGCTTAAAAATGTTTAACTGATATATAATCCATATATCATACAACTCAAGGGTTCATTCAATCAAAAGAAGTTATACAATCATCAGCACAATCAATTTTAGAATAGTTTTTCATTCTTGTAATTACTGTTATTAGCACTCCACTAAATTTGCCTGCAATAACCTAAAAGAACTTTTAATCAAATTTCTACAGATTTACCACTCTTAGGTAAGAATAATAGGGTAAAACAGATCAAAACATCAATCAAAGCAAAAGCAGGAAAAAATCTAAAATTAATTTAGAATGGATCAAAAGGGAGATAAAATGATAAGGTATAAAAGTACAGAAATGATTCTAATCATTTAGAGGTCAAGGAATTTTTCTCCCTCCATGCGTGATTATGTGTAACCTGGGCTTTCTACTTTCTAAAGAGTTACAGTCTCAAAAACCCAGAGGGGTTCAGCCTGGACTGATAGCAGAGAGTTAACTTTGGGGTTTTTGTGTGTTTTTTTCGGGTAGAGAAATTTTACTCTGAAGATGTTGTCAGAAGAGAATACTCCTGGAGAAGAACTTTCTATTTGGTAAAGCAGAAGACCAGTGAAAGAGGTTCTCAAGGAGCGGAATTGCAGTGACAGCAAGGATGGACTCATGCTGTGAGAATGACACAGGACAGGACACACGACAGTGTTTCCTCCTGTTGTTCATAAGGTTGCTATGGGTTGGAACTGACAGGATGATTCTGGGCAACTAACTAGAAAGGTAATTTGATGGAAGCTCTTTAGGCTTGAAGCATGGATGCAGGTTGGACAGTGTGAGGCCAGTTCAGAAGCTAGGAGGGGATAACAAATTTGACATCAGTTGTCCTTGAGCACTTTTTCCTTGACCCTAGACACCTGGAGCCACATCAGAACTAACAATCTAAAAGACTCACTCTCCCACACTGAAAAGTCAATCCAAAATTTCAGGCACAAGCTACAGTTATGTGAGTCCACAAGAAATAATTACTTCCTATGCATTGGCTACAACTGTGGGTAGTCTTCATCATATCTGGGACCCAGCGATAAGCTCAGGGATTCCAAGCCTCATTCACTTTGAACTTGCTGGCTCCTACCTCTCCTTGGGTTTAGTAATTTGCTGGAATCATTTTACAAATCTTAAAGTAAAATTTATCCTTAAGACCAAAGCTGTACTAGCGCAAAATAATAAAGGAACAAAAGGACACTTAAGGCAAGATCTAGGATGATTCCCTGTTGATGAAAAAGAACAGAGATGCTGAGAAAACACAAGGACACCGAATGAGAAGACAAAGGACTGTATCTCACTCTGGCATACAGCAAAGAAGTGACCTGTGTCCTTTATTAATACTAAAATTTGGGAATATATGAATAGCTGCATTTACCTGGAATTTTTAAAATTTGATAAGTAACATTCTTGGAACAATATTATCTAAAAGACCAGGTGCAGCAAAGGTAATCTGCAAAACAAAGAACAGAAACCAAAACAGACACGAGGCTAGACATTCTTTATCAAAGATGTGGCCTTGATTGTCTGTCAATATGCACCTGTGTGGAGATGAGCCTATTGACCTCGAATGTGTATCCTTGATGTTTTGACTTGTATCCAAGTTCTTTCCTGCTACAATTCCCAACCCCAAAGTTGAGTTAATTCTTCCAAGTCTATCCATGTCTTTCATCAACCAAGAACACTGTATAGCTTCCATGTCCAGGGGATTCACTGTTTTCCTGATGCTGTCTTCATATGGAGTATTCCTCATGTGGTCTTTATTGGGGTCTTTATAGGCATGCCTGATTGCACAGTGCTCCTCATCTCTGAGGTCAATTGTTATCTGACTTCACAGTAGGCTTTCTGGCCTGGGGGTGAGGGGGTTCATTTATTAGCACCAAACCTCTGATATGGAGCTCAACAAAGGTACCTCAATTAATCAAGAAAAAATAAGTATCTCCAAGGAACGAAAGTCCAATGCTAAGTGACTTGTTAATAAAGTAGCTCTTTATAAACCATATCAAAGAAGCAGCCACAACAGGAGGAATAAACTTATGTCTGAAAGAGCAAAGAAGAAAAGTGAAATATATGTAGGGAGTCTCTAGAAAATAGATCAGACATTGAGGAAATAAATCCTGGAGGCATACAAAACGAGACATCACCTTTGATATTGAGGCAAAATTTATTTTTATCCATTTTATCTCTTTGCTTATAGATTCTCTAAATATTCCTTCTGGCCCATGCTCTGTGCTCATGTCCCTTCCAATTGAATTAAGCACAAATTAAACAAAGGAAGGGAATCCTACCTTCACTCCTTCTGCCAGGTAAGCATATAGCACTTCCACTCCCACACCAAAAAAAAAAAAAAAACCTCTTAACATAATTGTACAGATTTGGGTTTTTGGATTTGACAGAAATTTGCAAAATGCGACTATCAAGCTGTCACTGAAAGAGAGTGAATAACCTGTCTTATCTGGCACATACTACAGAATGCTGTATGAATTAATTTTACTTCTGTTGTATCTCTTGGGAGAAGGGCAGGCTAATAAAATAAAAGTGTGGGCTGATTATTTCTTTGTGTTTATTGGCAAGGCATTCCTAAGATATTCCACCACATACTCCCAAGTTTATATTATGTTGGAGATGTCTAATGTAGTTTTAAAATCCATTATTCAGAAATAGAGGGAGGAAAGTCTACATCTTTTATGTGCCAGGCCATGAAAGAAAGTGATCATTGAAAATAGCACAAGCAGTCTTTGTCCTGGGTAAGCGTCATATAAAATTCTGGATGCTGGAATTTGGAATTGCTTTGGGGCTCAGCCAGACTACAACCCATGGGGTGACAGAACAAAATAAAGGAAAATGTTCTCTGTAAGTTTAAGATGTAGGTTTTTCAAACTGAGTGTTATCTAAAATAATTCTCAGCCATTGGGACATCTCCAAACGATTTTTGGGGAAAAATATTTGGTGGGTGGAGGATATTAACTTACAGACATGATTTAGAATGCATTGCATTTCAGAGAGTAGGAAACTGATGACTAGAAACCCATATATAATGGTAACATAATGGTCAAATAAGCTGAAGTATCACTGCCATTGCCATATTACCCCTATTAGATCTTAAATATTCTGAATAAATTAAGCAGCTCATTTAGCATTTTCAAGTAATATATTTGTTTTTGTAAAAGCACCCATTCATTCAACAGCAGTGAGTATTTACAATGGCTCAATTTATGTCCCTAATGCTAGGAACAGAGATACAAATAATTCTCAAAATCTTGTAACATATAATCTAGCATATCTATATTTATGTATATATTTATATATTCACTTACTCAAAAGTTAATTTGGAATACATAGCAGTAATATACAAGTTATGCCTGAAAAAAAGCTATTATTTTTCATTTTGATAAAGAATGACTTCAGCCTGGGACAAAATGATTAGCACAAGATGGTAATATAGAACCAGAGATAAGTTTATCTGCAATTTCACAGGGAACATTTTCAAAGTGTTGTACAAGTTTTTCCCAGAGAATACAGTTGTTCCCTCTAATTAGAGTCAATTTCTGGAGCAGCAAAGCTAATTCCAAGTTAAAGAGTTAAAGAAGTTTACTAGAAGGTGACACCAGAGGGGTGACTGACAGCAATGCCGCCTCCTTGATGGATTCTCACTTGTGATCAGAATATGTGGAGTTGAGGTATATATAAATGCAAAATGCATTTATTGAGAGAGTACATTCCACTATTCATGTTATAATACATAAATTTGCACTATAGTAATCAAATAAAGTAAAAGTGTAACATTTGTGATGCACAAACATTCCCCTTTGTTGTCTTTTTTAAAAAATCATCTTATTGGGGACTCATCCAGCTCTTATCATGATCAATACATACATCAATTTTATGCAGTCCACATTTGCACATTTGCTGCCACCATCATCCTCGAAACATCTTCATTCTGCTTAGGCCTCTAGTATCAGTTCCCCATATTTCCCTACTCTCCCCCTCCCCCATGAATGCTTATTAATTTACAAATTATCACTATTTTGTCATATTGCACTGTCCAATGTGTCTCTTCACCCACTTCCCTTTTGTCCATACCCCTGGGAGGAGGTTATATGTGGATCCCTAAAATCGGGCCCCCCTTTCTACTCCATCTTCCCTCCACCTTCCTGGTATCACCACTCTCACAACTGGTCCTGAAGGGATTATCTGTCCTGAATTCCTCGTGTTTCTTGCACCTATCCATTCCAGTCTTCATCCCCTGGTCTAGCTGGGTTTGTAAGGTCTAATTGGGATCATGATAGTAGGAGGGAGGAAGCATTTAAGAACTCAAGGAAAGTTGCATATTCATTGCTACTACACTGTACCTTGACTTGACTCGGCTTGTCTCCTTCCTGCAACCCCTCTGTAAAGGAATGCTGCTTCGTCTGTTTATGAGCTTTGGATCTGCAATCTGTACTATGCCTACTTTATAATGATATAATATTTAGTTCTTTGATGTCTGATACCCAATCCTTTTGAAGTCTCATGGTCACACAGGATGCTGTGCTTCTTCTCTGTGGGCTTTGGTGCTTTTGAGCTAGATAGTCACTTGTTTGCTTTCAAACCATTAAGATCCTAGATGTCACATATTTTGACAGCTTTCTTCACCACTTTTGCTTATGCATACAGATCACACATTCAGTGATCTGTTGGGAAAGTGAGCATCATGGAATGCCAATTTAATAGAAAAAGTATTCTTGCCTTGAGGAAGTACTTGATTGGAGGCCCAATGCCCATCTCTGTGTTAATACTAACCCTCTTAGTATGTACATGTAGATATCTTTCCCCATCATCATATATAAATATATTCACCTATGTACATGCCTGATTTTAGACCTCTATAAATGCCTTTTGTCCCCCAGTTTTTTCCTCTATTTTCTTTTACTTTCCTCTTGGCCCTCTATCATGCTCAGCCTCCATTTGGGTTTCAATATTTCTCTCTGTTACATTACCCTTGATCAATTCCTATCAGTCCTCTCACACCCTGCTTGTCACTGATTTTGAATCACTTTCTCCTTTATCCCTGGGTTGGTCAACACCACCTCCTTCCCCCCCTCCTTCCTAGCTCCTATGCCCTCCCAGTCCCAGGAACCAGTAGTCCCATTGTTTTCTTCTCTAGACTGTTCCTCCAGTTTATCTTATCTAGATAGATATGCAGAAATAACAATATATACAAAAAAACAAGGTTTCCTAGACACTTTCTACTTTTGTAAAGAGTTACAATCTCAGAAAATTCTGGAGGCAGTTCTACCATATCCTATATTGTTGTTGTGAGTCAGAGTTAACCAGTGGATTTTTTTTTGTTGTTATTGTTTGGTGTCTCCACATTGTATAGTACTTCTGTGCAATGGGCTTATGTTCACATGAATATGACGTTTTGGGCTTTTATTTACAATCCTACCAAAAGTTATTGGTTCATGCGCTGTCTGTCTTGTGATCAATCCATTTCATTTATTTGAACACATGATTGCTTTGTTATATAAATGCTTTGAAAATCCACCCAAAACAATTGAACCACTTTCAGTCAAGCTTGGGAATTGGTCAGTGTTGCTCTCTTGCTAGTTCCATATGGGGCAATACCCTAAGGGGTCATGGGAGAAAATCAGTACTATCAAACAAGAAGACTGTAGAGAAAAGGGTATCCTTTAGACACAAGATCCCTTCACCAAGAACCTCATAGGCCTAGAAGAGAGAGGTGCGGCACTGAAAACAGTACAGATGGTGAGAGAAAGCCAGCCAGCCAGCCTAAAGAAGTCCAATGGCAAGATAAGTGGAAGGACCCAAAGACAGTTGCAGTGGCTAACTGGCCCATGCAGAGAAGCAGCTATTGTGAGCCTACAGGCCTACAGAGAGATATCTGATTGCCTTTAGATTAGAGACTTGCTGGTGGAGCAGAGTCTCTGGACACTCATTGGCAGAAATAAATGAGCTGTAACATGTCTCAAGTCTGGAAGAAGTCAAGAGACCCAACTGCAGAGTCAGTGGTAGGTGGGAAAGACTGATGGAACTGAATGTTCCCAGGCAGCAACTGAATGAAGCAGCTAACATTGGAGAGGATGGGGGACAAGAAATACACCTTGAGGGGAAATAGTTTTATGAGAGAGCGGGAACAGGGTTGTTGTCACAATAAGTAAAGAATGTCAACTTATAGAAAAAAATGGTGTGATAATTCTGATTCAAAAATTTTAAATTATCTGATAAAGTATATCAGGTTATTTTTAATTTGCATCTGCCTGCTTGGAGACAACACTTAATCCCACTGTCTGATCTGAATACTGCTCATAAGAGTCCCCGAAATGTATTTTCTTTCCTTTTTTTTTTTTTGTGGCATCAGCGCCCAGTGGGAGTAGGAAAACTTTGCTCTTCTTTCCTTAAGTAGCTATCATTTGTAATGCTTTTCTCATTCCTGATTGTTTCTCTTCAACCATAGTCTACTATGATTTTGCATTTTTTCATTGAAATAAAATTCTCATAACAAGATATTAACTATCATCAATTTTAAACTGACATTTAGTACTTTCATAATATTTCATAATCATCATATTTATCTAGTTTGAATATATTCTTATCTCTGCAAAGGAAATCTTATATCCATTTAGCAATCAGAAATCTTATATCCACTTAGCAATCACTGCATGCATCAATAGAAGCAGTTATTACAGCTACTTACTCTTCTTTGCAAGGAAATTTAGAAGACAGCTATTTGGTTAAATGATGGGGGAAGATCTATATTTGTACCCATTCAAAAACAAAAGTGACCTAGCAGCATAGTCAAAAATATCAATGATATCACATGCAAGTAGATTTTTGTTGACGATCATCAGACAACATTGCAGCACTATATTGAGAAGGAGCTGTCAGAGTTTCAGGACAGATTCAAAAGAGGACATGAAATAAGGGGTATTATAGCTGATATGAGATTGACTTTGGCTGAAAGAACACCAGAAACATGCTTATTTATATTTCACTGATTATGAAAAGATGTTTGACGGTGTGAAGCATAACAAACTATGGATGGCTTTAGAAAGAATTGGAATTCAAGATTACTTCCTTATGCTCATTGGGAACTTGTGCATGTATCAAGAGGCAGTTGTGAGAATAGAACTGGGGAGTACTGCATGATTTAGAATAAGGAAAGTTATACACTATGATTGCATTCTCTTATCATTCTTATGTGATCTATATGCTGAACAAATAATTAGAGAAGCTGGTTTCTATGAAGAAGAAAGCAGCGACAGGACTGGAGGATGTGTTATTAACCATCTGAGACATGCAGAGAACAAAACCTTGCTTGCTAAAAGTGAGGATAAATTTAATCACTTGCTGATGAAGAGGAAGGAGTGTAGCCTTCAATGTAGATTATAACTCAAGATAAAGATGACCCAAATCCTCACATCTGGACCATTATAGATGAAGAAAATTTTGAGGTTGCCAAGGCTTTTGTCTTACTTGGATTCACAATCATCCTCATGGAAGCAGAAGCCAAGAAATCAAAAGATACACTGCTTAGATAAATTTTCTGCACAAGACCTAGTCAGTGTATTGGAAAGCAAGGATGTTACTTTAAGGGCTAATATGTGCCTGACCCAAACCATGATATTTGCAATTGTTTCATACAGATGCGAAAGTTGGACAATGAATAATAAAAGCTAAAGTATTGCTGCATTTAACTTGTGGCTCTGCAGAAGAATGTTGAAAATGATTGCTAAACAGGCAAATGTTTCTGTCTTTGAAGAAGGAAGACCAGATTCCTTCTTAGAGGTACAGATGGCTAGATGTTTTCTAGCATGCTTTGGGTATGTTATCAGAGGAGATTGGTCCCTGGAGAAGGACAGCATTCTTGGCAAACTGGAGGAGCAGCGAAAAAGTGGAAAGTCCTTAATGATATGGATTGACATGGGGGTTGCCACCATGGGTATATGAAAAATTGTGAGAAAAGGGCAAGACTGTGCAGTGCTTTCTGATCTCCATACTGGTTGTAATCCATATTCAGCTGACTGATTTTTTTGGGAGGGCGGAGGGGCGGCGGCATGACTGCCCTCTGGTGGGAGTGGGAGGCCCAGCCTTGCTCCTGGAAAGCTGCTGCTGCATTTGAACGGCTAAGCAGTGGGCCGCAGTCCTGCACTCAACCACTATGTCACCGGGTCTCAGCCACCAAAGACTGGTTTTTCTTATCATGGAATGTGTTCCCTCTCTCCCTCCCTTCCTTCCTTTTTACCTTTTCTTCCTTCCTTCTTTCTTTCCTTTATTTCCTGCTTTAACTGAATGCCAAATTTCTTCAGCTCCCCTTGTTGCCTGCTAGATATTCTTGCATCCTGATAAACCATGTCAGTGTTCTTTTGGAGGCACTTAAGTTGGAAGCACTTAACAGTTTCAGGCTATCAGGTTTTGTTGAAAAGTAGAATCTCACTCTTAAACGTTGTTGGCCTGCCCTACAGGAGTGCTTAGAATAGAAATAAATATTTCCCACTACTGATGCAATTTCTGCCTGAGCAATCTACTCAATAACTCTTCTCAAACTTACTACCATTGAGTACAGTTTGACTTATAGCAATAATCCCCTGTGGGTTTCTCAGACTGTTAATGGTTACAGGAGTAAAAAGTCCAGTCTTGCTCACCTAAAGCTACTGCTGGTTTTGAACTGTGAATGGTAGCAAAGCACCTAACCACCACAGCAGCAGGGCTCCATCCATGGCTCTTGTAGCCTCGATTTTTCTAATCTGCCCCATGTGAACAGGTGCTCTTTCTGGTGTCTTGAGAGGATTACTTCATTGTTACCTCTATTCCTTGTAACTGGTTCTTTCTCCAGCCTCACAAAATTTCCTATCATATGTGAATTCTTCATTCTTTAGAAATACAATTGAGGGGCAATCCTTGCAAACCTTATGAGTCATCTCTCGGTGCATCTCTCTCCAATATTCCATCCTAAAATTCTTGTCACACTGGTCTCAGATTTTCATCTCACTTTCCAAAACTTGAGGAATGCATCAATTATGTTATATCCTCACTCTTTGCTCCTTAGCATAGAAACTCTCCTGAGGAAATGATATTAGATCATAAGAGGGGTCATCTTATTTTCTTCCTACATCTTAGGGAACATGACCTATATTACCTTATGTCCACTGTTTTGAAAACCAGAATTTCATATAATTTATTTGTATTTTGGTTGTCTCAGATAGGAAGATAAATCAGGATCCATTAATAACTTTACAATGAAACCTCCAAGGAAGTGCTAGTTCAAAGGTACAGCCCTGTGATGATATTAATATCTATAGAACTCAAACACATTACTCAAGCCAGTCAGTCTTTCAAAATATGATCATGCTGTGTCAGCACCATTAGAAATCAAGACCTAAAATGTCTTCATTTTATAACAAGCTTATTTTCCTACCATGTTAAGACACCCTGGTGATGCAATAGTTACCTGTTTAACTGCTAACTGAATGGTTGAAACCTCAAGCAGCGCTACAGCGGAAAGGTATGCAGTCTTTTTTCATAAAATTTACAGGCTTAGAGGAGTGCTCCTGGTTTCATAAGATCACTATGAATTAGAACTAATTTCCTGACAACAGACTTGAGTACTGCTATCTGTCTAAAGATGAACTCACTGGGGGAAAAATATAGATCACCATACCATTTTTAACCTAAGGAAAATTTACTATAGTACAAAAAGGAATTCATGTGGATTCTTAGCATCATTAAAGGAGAAGGAGGGGGTGAACATCTGTGATTGTTTTCTAAATGCCAGTTTTCTAGTGAATATTTTAATGTTTGTAAAGCTTCATGGAGTATGGAACCTCAGGAATTCTGAACTTCCACTGTGGAAAATAAAGATTGTTTAGTTCTTAAATCAAAGAGGTGTGCAGATGACCATACATTTATACATATTTGCAAATACACAACACAGTATTGAACTGAAACCATACAATTTTGTTAAAATTTCCTAAAGTGAGTTCACAATGTACTCAACCACATGTCACTAAATTATAACAAATTCAATATTGCCTATTGTACAACAAATTCGCACTTCCAAAATATGTTTTCCTTCAATAAACTTAGAATTTTTAAGCTAATCCCTTTTGTGAACCTCCTCACAGAATGATTCACCATGGGTGGGACGCGGAGACTGTCACCCACCCTTCATAAGACCACCAATGTGGTCTGGCAGAAGCTACTGGCAAAATGGTGCAAAAGACAAAGAGAACATTGCTGCATGAATTTATGCTGCAAGGCAGCTGGCTACATTAAAAACATACCTATCCATGGACATATATAAAATATGTTTTACATTTATCTGTTTTATGCATATTTTCCATATTTAGAGTTCATAATAAAATAACATTGATAGATCACCTGAATGGAAAATAGAAGCATTCTTTAAAACTATTGAAACAAACTCATCCATACTTTAAGATTTTAAATCATATATCAAGCTTCAGCAAACCGATTTAATATACACAAAAGGCAGACCCATTTTTCTGAGTATGTAAGAAAGAAAAATCACAAAAATCCTTCAGTGACCTGCCACTGCCATTTTTCTGTAGCATGAAACAATGCTAAGAGAGCCCTGCTTCATCTTGTTGGTGATCAACAACTCATAACACTCTGACAGGAAGAGACTATTTATATTTAATTCCATTTATATTCAAATGACAAATTGAGAAGGAATAAACTCTAGCCAAGTATTATTTCATGTTAGTAAAAACCATGATGAAATGTGAAGTATCAGATTATCTTATGCACATTTTTATGAATTCCTGCAAAATTTGGTATATGATATTTAGTAAACCAAAATACACACACTGTTGCTGTGGAATCAACTCTGCCTCATGGTGAGCCCATGTGTTAACAGAAAGCAAACCAGACCAGTGGGATTTCCAAGTCTATAGAGTTTCAGACGCAGATCACTAGGGCCTGTCTCCCAAGGAATTGTTGTATGGGTTCAAATGGGAAAGTTTTTAGGTTTAAAGGTCTAAACTATTTATACCACCGAGAGGTTTTGTGGCATTTACATAGTCTATTATTATTTTTGAGCTCTTGATTGGAAACAAAGCAGAATCAACTTGTATATTGGTTTGGTTTAAGTAGTTAATCAATAATCTTCATTTGCTCTCTGTAGACACAGTTTAGAGGACACCAGAGTCAATAAGAATAGGGACATGAGTGACATCATGCTTATAAAAGGTGAAACAAAAGCTGGGTCCTTTATGAGTGGCCATGGTTGAATCCCTAATACCATATCCCACAATTTAATTTATTCTAAATGATCTGATTTCTTACATAAGAGGAAGCATCTGCCCTATAAATATAATGACAAATTAGAAAGTCCAAGGGATGGAAGAGATTTCTTAATCTTTGTTATACTTCAACAGGTAGGAAATAAATAGTTATCATTTTCTTTAGTCTCACTATATAGATGCAGTGACTTCATTGCAATAGATAAAAGGAAAAAGGATAGAAATACAAAATACGAAAATAGTTGTGATTTGAAGTTTTAAATTCTTTTTTTTAGTTTTTTTAAGCTTTAAATGCTTGACAACAGCACCCAGATATGATAAATGAGTAACAGCAGTGAATTTGTTTAAAAGGAGTTTGACAGAGAGATTTCACATCATGAAAACTAAAATACTATAGCCTGAAACACCTTGGTGATATAAAATATCTGACAAATTAAGAGACAGAAGCTCACGAGGATCAAGTGCCTGGCCCAAAATGTCCCAAGTCTTTAATGGCAGACTTAATATTAAAGTACAAGCCTGTTGACTTACACATTTTCTTTTTTTCTTGGGGTGGGGGCCATCACTGCCCTCAGGTGGTGTAGTAGAAGGTCCAGCCTTTGCTCCATGGAGCTGGAATCGAACCTCCATCCCAGTGGGCCGCAGTCCTGCACACAACCACTACACCACTGGGGCTCAGACCGACTTACACATTTTCTTATGTAGTTTCCATTACATTTCTTTTAACACAAATCTCCAACTTTGTGTCATTGGATAAACAAAAGAAGATCCTGGTCTTCTAGAATACCCTCTCTTTTTGTAGCTTATCCACATTGCCGATACCCTTTTAGTCCACAGCACATACAAACTTTACCGAGTTTGAATAGGTGGTGTCCAAAGAGTGTTAGAATTGTGGGAAAATGGGACTTGCAAAACTGGCTGTCCTTAATGGCCACTGTGAAGAGATCTTCAAGTCATTAAAAATCCATCTACTCTGTTTTACTGGGAATACTGCCAGTTAATTCCAAAGCAAGTGTAGTTTCAAAACTTGGGTCCCAGTTGATAATTAAGAAAAAGTCTCTGTTTCTCTTCTTGATCCACTTCTTCAATCCAGGAAGAGACTTACACATACAGAGCAATTTAAAGACATGTTTTACTTGGATTAATTTCAGGACCACCTTCTTTACACGTTACACAGATAATTATTTTTCAGACAGTTTCATTAAAGTAAAAAGTTAATAAGCATTAAAAAAATCTAATGATTATTTACATGAATGTGTAATGTGGGCATACATGTGTGTGAAACAGAGGGAGTCAGGGAAATAGCCCAGAACATAAGAAGAGGTGATTTTATTCTGAAGCTAGGGTCCCTGGTGATGAAGTGATTAGGCACTACACTGCTGACCATGGCATCCGCGATTCAAAAACACCACCAACTCCACGGGAGAAAGATGATTGTTTCTACCCTTGTAAAGAAGCAGTCTCAGAAACCAACCAGAGCAGTTGTATGGTTGCATGGGAACTAATCATACCCATACATACCCTCTCCTCAGGACTTGCCATGAATCAGACTTGATAAAGCATGTGAAATTTGGGTTTCAAGGATACTCATTTGAATTGATTTCTTCCCAAACCCTGGGAAAAACCTAGCAGTGTGCCCTTCACAGTCAAGTCTTCCTTACCACGCTTTCCAGGCTTGTCTGTGTCAGAGCTAGAGTTCCGCTCGGTGTTTGTCTGACTTTAATGATAATGACCCTAACACTATCGTTAACATGTTAACATGTTAACTATCGTTAACACAGACAACATGTCTTCTGTGAAGAGTCACATAGTAAAATCCAACGGTTTTATGAGCCACAGATGCTCTCTGTCACATATTTTCTTAACTTTCTAATTTCTTTACAATCTTGCACAATGTACAAATCATTCTTGGCTCATAGGCTGTGCAAATAAGTCTATGAGCTATATTTATAGTGGGACATCGTGTAATAGCCTTTGCTATATGTCATCATATATTATATACTTAATGGCCCAGCAGTAAATTTTGGGTCTTCTAACTTAGAGAAATAGCAATATATTTTTAGATATTTGTCAGCACTTACCACTATTTTTTACATCACTATCTATTTTAGACAGTGTCATTTTGTCCTGCTATAAGGTTTTGTATGTTGCTGTGATGCTTTATCACTAGAGAAAGATAGGGTTTTCTACTCCAGTAAAAAGTTCCAGTTTTGAAAATTCACAGGGACAGGTCTCCTGTGTTTTAAAGGGTCTCTGTGACTCAGCATCAACTCAATGGCAGTGAGTGCGGATACTGGAAATTGTACTATCTTTTCAATGTGAGCATCATTCTGTTTGGTACACAGGTTTCAACAGCGTTTCCACACTAAGGCTGAGTAAGTCTCTGAGAAAAGACATGGTGATTTATTTCTAAAAACTGACCAACAAAAGGCCATTGGAATAGAATTGTATAGTGTCCATTATTGAACCAGAAGGTCAACCCTCTCCCCTGGTTTTGAAGGCACTTTCAGTGGACAGTGGCTACAACCACAGACTTGAGTATACAAGGGAACATAAAGACGGAGCAGGCCAAGGCAAGATTTTGTTTTCTTTCACCAGGAATTGCCATGAATTCGATCCAACTCCATAGCACCTATAGAACAACCACCTCGCTAGAAGTAGTTTCCTTATTGTCATTGTTGCCCAAGCAAAAGACCTTGCTGCTACTGACCCATAATGTAATTCTAGCAGTCTAAATGATTTGAACCATCATACCCATAGAAGTTCTCATTAACTTGCTACTTAATCAACATGCATCATTGCTTTTTATGACATTAACCTAGACCTGATAATATACCATTAGAATAATGCTGACCTCCAAACTAATGGTAATATTATAAAATAATATTTAATCATGGCATAAGAAAACATGGAGATGCCCAAAAATAGCTGAAACGTTCTACATAAAAGATATTTTTAAAAGGCATTTCTAAATTTGATGTTAGTCTTAAATATTTTCAAATTTCCACTATAGCAATTTGTGAAGCAGAAACATTTCTAAGCTACTATTAACAATTAAAAAACCAGTCAGCCATGATGTTACAAGAAAGGTTGAGTTATTTTCTGTTTCACAGAGAAAAGTATATTGATATCTTAATAATATGCAGCACTCAAAAGCATACAGTTTCAAAATGCAGGCATGTATTCATCACAAATGTTGTCCGTCATTATATGAATTTTTGATACTTGTGGTTGTGATCAGAATTTTCAAAAATAGAAGGATATAGGAGTTTATGTTCATTCTAAATATTTATTTACACTATGTTTTAAATTAATTTATATATATTTTAAAATATCAAGTTCTCTATCCCAAAATAAATATCAGTTCAAACAAAATTTGGTTCTGCTCTGAGGCAGAATGTTTCTTAAGTATTTATATCCTAAGTGATTTGCATTCGTAGCACTAACTCAAAAGATAGTTCCAATATTCTTCTTTGATGAAGTAAGCAATTTCACCATGTTTTTCAAAAACAGAATAAAATATCTCTGGGCTTGCTTGTTTTATTTATTCATACCCATTAATTGTTAATATTATAGCCTGACATTTATAATCACTCATTTTTTTTGAGGAATTGCATTTGTTTTTGTTTTGATTGAGGTTGTGTTGTATAGACATTTGGTGGTGACATTTTTTTTCTTCATAGTTTTATTTCCTTCTTGCTCACTCTGCTTTCACCAGTTTTGATATTCAGTTACATTCAATTCCCATGACTCACTCCAGAGAAGGAACAAAGCACACTTCACAAGTACATACAGCAAGATGACGTGGATTTATAACTCTAGAAAGTATAAGCTGTGGGGATTCAGGTAAATTCTCTAACCACATGTTGTCTCAGTTATCACTTCAATAAGATGGGGTACTACTAATAACATATCCTTACTAGTGTTAATGTCTTTAACTTGTAGAACTGATGAAGAATATTAAATAAGCCATTCACTACCATCAGTGCAAAAAACTGCTTTAGAACAAGAATCCTCTTAGATGTGAAGATGGCAAGATTTTGTCTCACAGACTTTGTACAAATCCCCAGGCATAACCAGACCCTGGGAAAAAACCATCATGCTTGGAATAGTAGAGCTCCAGAGAAAAAGAAGAAGCTCCTCAGTGAGATGGATTGACAGTGATTGAAACAAGAGGTTCAAACATAAATTTGATTGTGCGATATTTGCATGACTTACTGTTGTTTTGTTTAGTTGTTCATGGGGTATTTTTAAATCCAGCCAGAAACAGCTGAATGGTTCCTAATGACAACAGTGGGATTTCCAGAAGGATTAAATGGGTTGCTACCCTTACACAAATCTGGAGCAATGTATCAGAACTAATGGGCAGCATTTAATAAAACTGAAACAATGTGAAGGTTTTCTGACAATATAAGAAAAAGTAAAAAAGAATTGCTACTGTGGTTATAGTTCATATATGCATACCTTCCCTCCAAACAAATGTGTATAAATGTTTCCCTGATCAGTAGATAGCTCAAAGCAAACTTTATGTAATATATGTGCCTTATTCTCAAGAGGTTGCCTTCCAAAAATTAGGTTCTGTGTTAATCTGGGTTGACTAGAGAAACAAATTCATAGACTCATATGGATGTGAGAGATAATTTTATATCAAAGAGCAATTGCATATTAAGAAAATATCCCAGTCCAGTTCAGATCAAGTTAACAATGCTGATATTAGGCCATATATCAAGTAACAGTCTTTAAATTCCTCTTCAGACTTACATAGCACATAAAACACCACAGAATGCAGGTAGATCACAGGCCAGTGGGTGGAAATTGTTATGCCTCCAGTCGTGGTGGAAGCAACTCGGTTCACCACTTGCATGGATTTCCATGTGCCTTCTCCATTTTCAGCACTCTGAATTCATCAGGCCAGCTTCTTCTGTCTTGTCAGGAGGAATGTCTCACAGAGAGTGGCTGTGTCCTGCCTCCAGTGAGTTATTTTTTCTCCATGGCATCTCCAAATGAGGTCATTAAGCAGAGACTTGAATGACAAGCTAGATTCCACCCCTTCCATCCCAATTGACACCAGATTATGTTACTATTGCCCAATTGACACTTTCTTTAGCCATATATAATTTTCAAACAAACGATAATGAAATAATGCCCATACCTGAAATGCATACAATTAAAAAAATGTGACACTGATTTAAACATTCTATGAGTAAACAAAGCAAAAATATTCCATACATATGTGAACACCTACACCTTAATCCTCTAATACTACGAATATATCCCCCCCCACCACCACCTATGTACGTTTGTGAACCAACCACTTATCCCCCGGACAATTTGGGGTATCCAATTTCTGTACTGCATGCTTACATCAACCCAGTGCTCAGAATACACAATCCTAATCTTTGATGTGAAGAATCTTCATTTCCATTGGAGCCTTGTGGAGTCTGCAACCATACGCAAAGTCAAATCAGAACAAGCCGTCCATAACGTCATCAGAAGTGTGCAGCAGTTCACAGGCTTAAACATTTTCTCTTCATCTGGCTGAGTTTGGGTAAACTCAATGTGGGCTTCTTCACTTAGCCTTAGCAGGGTGCCCATTGACTGCCTTTTCTTTTGACCGTGAGCCCCATCACAAATTCTCGACAACCCTGCCCCCTTTGTGCTAGATCATGAACTTCAGACCAGTCAACCGGTTCTTGTCTTCTCTAGTCAGAGTGGACCATGTTGGTTGGTGTCAGATGCTAGATTCAACCATCTTTTTTACTGCTGCCCTTCTCTCATTTCCATTCAACAAGTGGACCCAGGTGGTTATCTAGGAAGCATATCAGTCTTCCCAGAGTCCCCTTTAATATTGGGTCCTAGAGCAGAGATTGCTTCATGGTTCCAGACTTTTTACAGCTTCTGACGAAGACAACTAAATTTAAAAATTAAAAAAAAAATGCAGAGTTTCTTTTCAATTTGTTTTACTCAGTCAACAACCCTGTAGTCTCTTCACCTTTGAATGCTTTGAACACTGAAGACACTAGGTGGAGTTTATCTTTTTAGAGTCTTCTTCATAGGCATGTCCTAAAACCATTTAGCAATCCAATTTTAATGGCAAAAGTCCAAGTGAGCTTGCAAGCAATTTTTACACATTCCAATAATCATTACTATCAATCTTTATATCAAAAAAATAGGTATAAGAAAACAGTATAAACAAAGTAGAATCAGATTCTAAACTCAATTTCTTTATTTCAATGATTTTATTGGGGGCTCTTACAGTATTATAACATTCTATACATCATTTATACCAACCATATTTGTACACATTTCCATCTTCATTCCTAAATGTTTTCTACTTAAGTCCTTGGTATAAGCTCCTCTTTCTCCCTCCTTTCTAAATTTTTTGTTATAAATCCCTTTATGAGTGGCCCACAAAACTCCCATCATGATTAACAGAAATGTCAATTGTAGGCACACCACATTTGCACACCTGTTGCCATCATCACTTCTGAAATATCCTCTCTCCACTTAGACCTCAAGTACCAGCTCCCCATATTTCCCTTCCCACTCCACATCCCCTCCCTCATAAACCCTTTATAATTTACAAATTGTTATTAGCTGTACATATCATATACTGTCCAATGAGTCCCCTCACTCACTTCCCTGTTTCCATACTCCAGAGAGGAGGTTATATATAGATCCCTGAAATTGGTTCCCAATTTTTACTCCACTCTCCCTCCACCCTCCCAGTATCACCACTCCCCCCACTAGTCCCGAGAGATCATCTATCCTAAATTTCCCATGTTTCCGACTCTAGTGTACATCTCCTGGTCAAGCTGGATTTGTCAGGTAAAATTGAGATCAGGATAGTGGGTGAGAGGAGACATTTGAGAACTAGAGGAAGGTTGCATATTTCATTGTTGCTACACTGTACCTTGACTGGCTCATCTCTTCCCTGCAAACCCTCTGTAAGAGGATGTCGCTTCACCTATTGATGGGCTATGGGTCCCGATTCTTTACTCCCCCTCATTTATAATGATATAATTTTTAGTTCTTTGATGCCTGATACTGGATTCCTTCAACAACTCGTGATCACATAGGCTGGTGTGCTTCTTCCATGTGGGCTTTGTTGCTTCTGAGCTACATGGCCGCTTGTTTACTTTCAAGTCTTTAAGACCCCAGATGCTATACTTTTTGGTAGCTGGGTACCATCAGCTTTGTGTTAGGCAGAGTTCACTAGAAAAACAAACCAGAACACTAGTAATTCTATTTATATGGAAAGAAGGATATATAAGACAGGAAATAAACAGTCAACTACTCTATAACGCAGTACAAATGATGCAGTGCAACTCATTTGTGTGAGACAGCTAGTAGACTGGTAGTCCTTGGAGTCTTTAGGGCCACCTAGTAATCCTCTTTAAAGCAATTCAGGTTATTCAGCCACAAGCAGCAAACAGCAATGCAGGTCACCAACAATCAGTCTGATGGCAGTCAGACAGTCCCCAGCTCAAAAGATGTATATTTCAGGAGCGTGGCAAAGTAGGACTTGAAGGAACCTCAACTAACAGCAACACAGTACACCAATTATATGTCCCACGGGTAGTGTTGCTTGGAGAGCAATGCTAAAGATGAACAAGGAAGGCACTGGTTCGAAGATCTAAGAGCAAGAAAGGGCAAGGATGGGGCTGGACAAGCCATTTCTTCTCTGCCCTTCAACTGATCTCCTGTGTTCATTGACCATGTTGTCACAACAGACTTACCTATCTTCTTTGGCCATGTTGGCACAACAAACTTACCTATCACATGCTTTCTTCCACACATTTGCTCATGCACACATTTGTCATCAGTGATCATATCATGAAGGTGAACACATAATGTTATGATTTTTAGTTCTTAAAGCCTAATAACTGATCCCTTTGATTCCTCATGGTCTCACAAGCTGGTGTGCGTCTTCATGTGGACTTTGTTGCTTCTGAGCTAGATGGATGCTTGTTTACTTTCAAGCCTTTAAGAATACAGATGCCACATCTTTTGATGAGCAGGCACCATCAGCTTTGTTCACCACTTTTGCTTATGTACACATTTGTCTTCAGTGATCATGTTAGGAAGGTGAGCATCATGGAATGCCAATTTAAGAGAACAACATGCTCTTGCACTGAGGAAGTACTTGAGTAGAGGTCTAATGCCCATCTGCTGTCCTAATACTAACCCTATAAGTATATGCACACTGATCTATTTCCCTGTCATATATAAATATACTCACCTATGTATGTGTCTGCATTTAGATCTTTATAAATGCCCTAAACTCAATTTTTAAAGCAGTCAATTTCAATTCTTATCTAACTTCCCTTAACCCTATCTCAATTACTGCATTGATACAAATTATGGTCTTAGGCCTCTGGCTTCATTTCCTCAAACCAGGTCTGCGCCTTCTGTCAGTCATTTTGACCTCTGTTAGCCATTTTGACCTCTGTCATCATTTTGACCTTCTGTCAGCCATTTTTACTGAGTAGTGTGGTCTCTGAGAAACTCAAGAGGTTTTTTCCTATCCCTGAGCTCAATAGATAGATAGATAGATAGATAGATAGATAGATAGATAGATAGATAGATATAATTCATTAGATATAATTCATATATATATAACTCATTATATATATAATTCATTTTCACCATTTCAAACAAGAATAACCAAAAACAATAGCCAAATAAAATATCATTTCTTTAACTTCCCATGTTCTTTCCAGAAAACAACCCATCAAACCCGCTGGACATATCTGACCTCTGGCTCTTCAAACAGCAAAAACTACCATAAGGCAGAAGTAAAACAAGCATCCACTTTCAATCTTTACAATTTGTTTCTCTAGTACCCCACTCCCAAGAAACCATAATATGCTAGTCTGGATTGACAAGAGAAACAAGTTCATAGATATCCATATGTTTTTAAGAGATAATTTTAAAGGAAAATCAATTGTATATTAGGCAAACCTCCCAGCCTAGTCCAGATCAAGTCCATAAGTTGGCTATTAATGAATATTTCCAGTACTGTTCTATAAATTCCTCTTCAGCCTTATGCAACACATGTAATGATGCTTAAATTCAGGCAGATCACAGGCCAGTGGGTGGAAATGCTTACGGTGTTGCATTTTGCCGGGACAAGAGCAATGCAGTCAACCAAGAATTTAAAAAGTCAAAATTTATTGAAGGAGGGCAAAAGGGAAAAGAAAAAGAACAGAAAATTCCTGCACAGTGGTCAACAGCTTTTGATTCAGTCAGCTGACTGACCCCGTTTTTATCTCAACTTACACCTTTTATGGGGGCTGTGTTACTTGGGACATGCAGCTAAGGAAGCAAGCGAGTTACAGAAGCGAAACTCTGCAGTTAGCTGAAATTGCGATATTAGCTCAATACACAAGGGGGTGAGGCAGGGGTGTTGTGTAGAGATGGGACAAGGTGTGGTAATTGCTTGTTCTCAGAACATTTTGTTAGAGCCCACGAAAATTTCATCTGTAGGAGAAGAGGGCTGGTGAATACTTCATTGAAGATGGCAGTTAAATTCAAGATGGTGGTGCTCTGGTTAGCTAAGCTAGCTACCACAATGGCTCCAGTGGCAGTGGGAGCCACTCAGCTCAGCACCGGCATGGGTTTCCACATGTGTCCTCCAGCTCCAGGGCTCTGGCTAGCTCCATGTATCTTGTCAACAGGAATGTCTCATAGAGAGTGTCTTTCTGTGTCCCACCTTCAGCAAGGCATTTATCTCTGTGGCCCTTCCAAATGAGGTCATTAAGCTGCCACCTGATTTGCAGGCTAGATTCTTCTCAAGGTGACATCAGATTATATAACTCCCATAGGTTGCATAGCAATGATTTCTGAGGAGGTTTGGATATCCTTCCAAGAGGTCAGCACACATGATATGGATGATCTGCTCATTGCAATGCTTAAAGGTTGGTCATTAATTTTCATGAAAGAAACATTGTGATCATAGGGGTTTATTATGAAGAAGTATCGTTTTTATTTGAAGACTCTGTCACTAAAAAAAAAAAGGGGGATCATGGTTTCACCAAATACTATTTTTTCTCATCACACTAATGGCTAATGCACCCGCTCATTCTTTAAAGAGAATAATGCCTCCCTCCTGAGAATTTCTTTGAGAAATTTTACTCTATCCACCCTACAGGTCTGATCTTGACATTTCAGACTTCATCTTGCTACTTAGATTGAAAGGATATTGAAAACAAACATGATTCAAGGTCATTGAGGATGCCAAGCCTGCCAAACTGATGGAGCACCTCAAAACACTGAGAATGCTTCTAGGCACATTAGATTCTCTAGACTGCCTTCAGAAGTTATAGACATTGATAAAAGTTACCTATCTTAATACTTTGATATTTATATCAAAGATTCTATAACTCTTAGCAAATCATTTTTATATACTCATACTAATTAAAAGGAAATTCACTGTCACATACTTGATGTCATCTCATACGACCCTATGTAAGATTTCGGAGGCTGCAAGCATTTATGAGAGCAGACAATATCATCTTTCTCCCACGGTCTACTTCCAAGAGAATATACAGCCTTGAGATTATTGGTAAGTTCTTCCTTGTCATATGGGATCCCTCTAAGGCAGAGTAGACTGTAGGGGAATTGGCTTTTAGATTTTATATATTGATATGTGAGAGGACTTCAGAAAATTTATGGCAGGCTTCACACTACTTTTCAGTTCCATTTTTGCAAGAACTTTGTGCAGTGACCTCTTACTTTAGAAAATATATAGCGGGCTGATCCCCGGTGGCGTAGTGGTTGTGCGTGGGACTGCGGCCCACTGGGATGGAGGTTCAATTCCCACTCACAGGTGCAAAGGCTGGGCCTCCTACTCCCACCACCAGGGCAGTGATGCCTAAAAAAAAATAAAAATAAATACATAGCACAGTACATTCTTCATGAGGGTTAAAAACAAAGAAGCAACAAAGTAACCACGGCCATTGAGTATATTCTGACTTACAGCAATGCTAAGGGACCGAGTGTAACTCCCTCCTAGGATTTTTGAGGCTATAAACTTAATTCAAGCTGATTGCCTCATCTTTCTTTTACAGAGCAGCTGATGTGTTCCAACACAAAACCTCTACTTAGTCACGAGGCAGACAGGATTCCTTATCTTAAGCCTAAAACACAGATAAATTTATTTCTCCCATCAATTTTGAGAAAATATTTTAGATGAAAAAAAATGAGGCGCCACAAAGATTAAACATTTTGGCCGTAGTTGGAAAGAAGAGTTTAGTTTAAATTTTGTTTCTTTGGTTCTAAAAGCGCTGCCCTAAACCAGTAGATTCAGTTCCCTAACATAAAATCTAAAGTCTAATTAATACATTAGAAATTAAGTTATCATGGATACCAAATCTATCTATCTATCTATCTATCTATCTATCTATCTATCTATCTATCTATCTATCTATCTATTTATCATCTAAATACATACTCTGATAATTGGCACAAAAGAGAAGCACAATTCCTACATTAAGTGTAAGGAATATGTCTTGAGGAAATCAAGCAGGATGACCTGGAGTTATGTTTTCCAGGCATAAAAAAGAATAAATATAAGGTCATAAAGTACAAGCAAGGTAACACTTTTGGCAACTGAAAGGAAGACCATATGATGATAATTCAGGGGTGTATGTATAAACAAGCATGAAGTAAGGTCAAAAAGTTATAATGAGGCACATATATTTAAGCCATTTTTCCACTATTTTAAAAGCAATGCCTGATATATTTTTTCTGATTCACATATTAATATATTTCAGGCTTATATGCATAGTATAGGTTAAAAGGAAATAGCATGAATGTAAAAAGCACTTTTATGAATATAGCGAAATGGAATCACATGCAAACATTTGAGGCTGTAATGATTTTTACATTATAATTACAGAAAACCTCGTGAGTTAAAGATACATGTACAAGGTGAGGTCTTTCGGGCTTGTGATTGATTGGATATGCTGTGAGCAAGAGCTTGTAGTTCTGGGATGATTTCTGGTTTTTAGTCTTCAAGATTATCTATTGAGTTAGGCAATCTTTGCCTGGAGGGTTCAGATTTGAAAGGGATGACAACATTTTCTTTCAGTTTGGGAATTCTTGGGTGTATAGTGACTTTGGCACATTCCAGTAGAAAGTTGGATTATTTGAGCTATATCTAAAAATTAATCATCATCTGAATGTTTAAATTGCGACTGCATGAGTATGCATGAGATAATGTGAAAAGAGTACAGAGCAGATTCCAGAAGGTCTACGGTTACGCTCTATACAAGATGGGGTGGATACATGAGAAGGTGTTGCAGATGTTTTCTCTCAGTCTACAAAGGGAGGACTCATTATACCTATGTCTGCTGTCTTTTGCTAGCTTAAATATTTAACTATGAAGATGGGCTACTGCAGAAACTAATTCTCTAGAAGGGGATGATCTTCCAAAGAAGGCTGGAGAAATCCTGCTGGACTACTTGTTCACGGTCCGCACTGACTTATCTTACTGCATCTCTCTTTGCACTATGCATTCTATGTAGCATTATCAATATCACCTCTTTGACTTCAAATATGCCAATCAGAATGCCTTCTGTCCTACAAAGGTAATGCTTTTCTTTTATTTTCACATTTAGATAGAAAGAACAAATTTATTTACCATGATCATAGATAAATAAATATCCAAGCATTCTTACTACCCTTTTAGCTGCTATCCTGGACACTGGGGAAAAAAAACATATTTTAGTTTTAAAAAAATGCTTAGCAGAGGGAGGAAAAAAAGCAATACCACCTTTGTCATTAGGTTGCATTGTTAAAGTATACACAGAAATCCATTAGCATTGTGCTGTCAAGGAAAACTACATTAAAATTCTTTCAATTTCTTTCCTGCCATGATTATTTTGAAGCTGAAATAACAAGTGTCTGGATAGACAAAGGACAATGGACAAGAAGAATCACTGTGGTAAAATGAAAGTTGTGACACAAACTAAATACTAAACGTAAGTATGGAATGCTTGAAAGTGCTTATTAAGTCAACAGTGCAAAGTAATTTTATCTTTCAAAATTTATCTGTGGTGAATTTATCCTATTTCAAACCCAAATTATCTGAATCATTTACCTTTGTCTAGACTTAACCTAGTCTGTCTAAAGCATGCATTAAAAACACCCAAGAAATATATTCAGAGCTTATTTTTTTCGACATCAAATTTATTTTTCTCACATCATTAATTTCATTGGTGAAGGACAGCAAAAATACTTTTGTCTTCACAAATATCATAGAAAATATTCAGCAACACTTTGTTTTGAGAAATACTTATTGAGCAGATACTGTTTTGGGGAAGCATACCTTCCCATTTCACTGCATTCCTTTTGTCTAAAAGTGGTACATGCCACCTCATTCATTTAAAGTAAGCTTGAACATCAGGTTTAGTAATAATGGTTCAAACTGATGGGAAGTCAAACATTTTAATACCATTTTCTATTTTAATACCAATATATTTCAAATGAATGTAATTTGGACAGGTTAACATACGTGATCATATTATCTGTCTTCTGTGTGTGTGTGTGTCTGCTTTTGTAATGGTGTGCTTTCAACTAGACATTCTGGATCAGTCACAAAGAAAATATTAAAGAGATGAACTCAGCATTATTGTTCTTATTGTCATTATCCTTTAATTCTAATATGTTAAGCACTAGGGCAGTTAAAACATATTTCTATATTTTATTTAAGGAATAGAGTACAACCATGTGATAGAAAATCTAACCTGGTAGCCTTTTTTTCCTGAAAACTATTTGAAGCAACTTTTGATAGTGAAAGGATTAAAAAGGGACAAGTGATGTTCTAGCTATAGGCAATGACTATAGAAGCAATTAGAAAAGGAAAAGAAGGGGAAAAAGTTGGAGGGAGCTCTTACTTTGAGAACTGATTTTACAGCTAAGTGGCAGGAGCTATTTGCTAAAATCTTGGCAGACTGGTGGCATGCCTCATGGACTTGAAATAATGTTCAGTTATGTTTAAATGGGCAATTGAAAGGGCCCATTTAGTACCCCAAAGGCAATGTGAATGATCAAGCTGACAAGAGAAAATCTTATTTCAAAATCAAAAAATTAGTTCAATTTAGAAACTATGATTTATTTTAAAAATTCATAGAAATCATTCACCAATATTAAATATTAAAGCTGTATGTTTAGATGCTATACAAGAAGAAAATCGCACTGGAAAGATCTTTCAAACTGGAAGCAGGAGACATGGCTTTGGCTTTGGGGGAAATCTCATATTTCTTGTTCTTTTAATTCCATATGTACCTATTTTTCATTTTGTTATATATTATTTCACATTTATGACATTTGTAAAAAAGTCTGCTTACTGACACAAGTGATATTAAGGCACAAAGAGAGCAATGTTAGTTGTCATGGTTAATATTAGGTTTCAACTTGGGGAGGCCATGATTCTCAGTAGTTTGACTGTTAAGCAATTGTGCTAGTCTGGGTTGAGTAAAGAAACAAATCCCATGACACTCATATGTGTTTAAGAACTTTATATAAGAGAAATTTTATATTAAATAAACATCCAAGTCCAGTCCAGATCAAGTTCATAAGTCTGATATTAGTCTGTATGTCCAATATCAGTCTATACGTTCCTCTTCAGACTCACACAAAGCATGCAAGGACACCAAATGCAGGAAGGTCACAGGCCAGTGGCTGGAAAGTCTTGTGGATTCAGTGGTGGTGGAAGCATCTCAGCTCTGCCATTAGTCTCCACGTGGCTCTGTGTGTCTCCATGTGGCTTGCCAACAGGAATGTGTAGCAGAGAGTGTGAGTCCTGCCTCCTGAGAGGACGGCAGGAGTTCTCAGAATCCTCAGAAGCCAGACCCATGGAGAGGCCTCATTGGCTATGACCTGATTGGCAGGCTAGACTCCATCCCTGCACTTAAATTGACAGTAGATTATGTAACTTCCACAGTAATGGTCTAATCCAGCAATTACATAGTGATATATGTATCCTCAACTTTGAAATTTTATGTGGTTGTCCGCCATTTTTCTATTATGTGATTTTTGAATAATGACTTGGTCTTTGCTTAATCATATTGATAAGTGTGAAGCTGATGTATTGAACTTTTTTTGTGTTAAGACTGCTTTATTAATTCAATAATAACAATAACTGGTCATATAGTCTTTAATTTTCAGGTGATGAAATCAAGGTTAAAATGTTTATATATGTAAAAAAATCTTTATAGTTAGCAAGTTGAAGAGCTAGAATAGCTTTTACACTGATATTCTCTACCGATTTGTGAAAAACATGAATGAAGATAAAGAAGGATATATTTTAAGTGAGTAAAAGGATTTATTACTTATTATTGTCCATGATAAAGTAGTTAGAATTATAAAATTAAGCACATTCCTTTTATGTTTTCTAGGTGAAAAATATCCCTAAAATAAGACCTCGTTTGCTTGATTTTTGAGCTCAGTCAGCTGCTGTATTCTTAAAACACCATTTTTTACTTGAAAGAACTACTGACAAACTTTGGTTATTTTAACAAGAATATTTGATAGATCTTTTCAGAGAGTGAAGCTGTCACTTGAAAACAGGTAATATTTATTTTCTATAAAGTAATACAAAAGTTCAAGTGAAACTTAGAGTATAGGGGGACATTACTGCCAATTATCTTAATTTTTTGCAAAATATAAAACCTTTTGAGTGATCTCAATGATGGTGCTGGCAACTGTTGCTTTTTCATATGTTATATCCAAAGATGTGTCAACATTTGCAAAAATCTAGCTGACTCAGTGAACCAAAATTGTCTAAATGTCTAGGGGCATGTTCTATAATTGCACATATAGGGTCTGTATGAACTGCAAGGTCAAACCATGGGTTTAAGATAATGGAGTAGGAAATGCTAATGGATAAAGTTGTAGAGTTCACATTGTAACTAGTCTTTTTGAAACTATCACTTATTAAGTTTTTATAGTATTCACCATTATCAGAGAAGATAAATAGTAGTTCTCTTTCCAACAGGAGAGCTGTAGGGTTTATGCACTGGCTCATGACCGCAAAGGTCAGCAGTACAAAACCACCCGAGGTGCCACAGGAGAAAGAGGACACTTTTTACTCCTGAAATATTACAGTCTCAGAAACTCACAAGATCGGTTCTACTCTGCCCTATGGGCTTATTATTGGCGTCCACTCACCAATAGTCAGGGGTTTTGTTGTTGCTTTCAAGCTTTCCCTGTCCAACTACTTATCCATAAGAAACTGGATCCCCTTCATCTGTTTTCATAGAAGCATGCACATTACAGCAAACTAAATGAGACAGGTCATTACAAATATTTTCTTCAATTGAACCCAACAGTAATAAGATAAGGAAATATGTAATACAATGCTACTATTTTCATTGTGCTTTGAAGAATAAGTTATCTTTATGAAAAAATCTAGCTTAACTCGACATATACTAAGTTTATTATGATAACCATTTTAAATTAATTGGTGAATAGACATTTAAATATTTCTTGTTTTAATTTTTAGTAAGTGAATATATCTATCATATCAGCAACAGCTTTAGGGAATCCTCATTTTTAGAAATTTGAAAGGGTTTGGTGACAATGTTTTTTGTGATGTTAACTTATTGGACTAAAAGTGCTTGGCTCCAAACCCACTCATGCATACGTGTGTGCACACATGGCATTACTGTTGAGTCAAATTCAGTAAGATGTAGTAGAACTGCCTCTTAGAGCTCTCAAGGCTGCCAACTTCCGAGAAACGAAATGCCTTCGAACGGCTGCCCTCGAACGCTGCCAGGCTTGAACCATCTGTCTGTGAGTTAGCAGTTCAGCACTAAACAGTCACCACCAGGACATCTGACCATAGACTCATCTGCCAGCAAGTGCGACCCATAGGCGAGGGTAAACCTTTCAATGTGGGTTTTCAAGATGGAGTTTTTTTTCTGGTTTTTCTTTTTTTCCCTCTCTTTTCTAAGGACCTTTAATTTATTTATTGCACAATTCAATGGTTTGATATATATCTTTTCCAATAATTTTATTGGGGGCTCTTACAGCACTTATAACATTCAATACCTCATTTGTATCAATCATGTTTGTATACATGCTGCCATTTTCATTTCCAAATATTTTCTACTTGAGTCCTTGGTATAAGCTCCTCTTTCTCCCCCCCCACTTTTTTTTAATCATTCCATTGGGGGCCCACACAACTCCCATCACGATCAACATACACCTCCATAGTATGCATGCCACATTTTCACACCTGTTGCCATCATCACCCCCAAAACATCTTCCTTCCACTTAGGCCCCCAGTACCAGCTCCCCATATTCCCCCTTCCTACCCCCTCTTCCTCCCCCACTAATCCTTAATAATTTACACATTGTTATAACTTTTTCATATTACATGCAATCTGATGTGTCCCTTAACCCACTTCCCCACTGTCCATACTCCAGAGAGATCATATGTAGATGGCTTTGCTTTTTTAATAAGTCATTTTATTGGGTACTCTTACATATATTATAACAAACCATGCATCTGTTATCTCTAGCAGACATGTACAATTATTGGCATCAACAATTTCTAAATATCATCTTTCTTTTTGAGCTCTTCCTCTCCCACCCTACTATCCCCACAAACCCTTCATATATTTTATTTTGTTATTAATTACCCATATCTTACAATGCCTGTTCTATCCCTTCTTCTACAAATCTGATATTTTTCCCCCAATGGGACTATTCTGCCATCATTGCTCTCCATTCCCTCTCTCTCCCATCCTGCTTCTTCCCTTACCTGCGCTCCTGTAATCACTAGTTACCATTGCCGCTTTTGAAGGGGTCTGTCTTTTCTGAATTCCGTATATTGAAAGCTCGTGTCTGCACCACCGTCTGTACACCGGTCTAGTGGGAATTGTGAGATTGAACTGAGATTATAATAACGGGGGAAGAAGCATTAAAGAACTAGGGGAATGTTGTGCATTTTGTCATGCTAAACTGGCCAGCATGCATTTTCTCCTCCATGCAGGTCCTCTGCTCTGAGAAGTCCAATTCGTCCACGGATGGACCCTGGGTCTCCAGGTTGGCCCCCTCTTCATCACCTCAAGGAGGTTGCTTATTTAGGGCATTCTTTACAGGAATGAAAGGCCAAGTCTTTCTCCTGCGAAGCAGCAGGTGTGTCCAATTGCTGACCTGGCAGCAAGCACCCAATGCCTAACGATTTTGCCAGCAAAGAGGGGGGAATCTCTCATGGATGCATACCTACTTAGAAGCTGAATGCTGTCCAGTGCTTCCTCGTGGAATTTTAAAACTACTGCTCTTTCTACTTCATGTCTTGAAAGGAAGGGATGGACAGACGAGGTAGCAGGGGTTATCAAGAATAAAGTGTACTTCAGTGTTTCTGCAGAATCCTAACAAGCTGATTTCTCAACCTTTGCTTTTACTGAACTGTGATTTACCAGAATGTTGGGCATGCACACCCGCATCAAACACCATGACCTGCCATGAGTTCATCAGAGCAGCTGAGAGCTTATCATTTGCAGTTGCAAAGAAATTCTTTGAAACACTGAATCTGACTAATAGAATTTGAACTTAGGACAGTATTTTGAAATAGGCTTGTGGCAAAATCACCTAAAAAATCTTAAAAATTATTTTTTGAAACAAATCTGTCAAATTTTAAGCAACTGTGAACCTGGCCTTGTCTTAAAGAGTTCAGGAGTTTCCTAACACTTTTGGATACATTTTTCTCACTCAAGAGTACTCATGGAAAAATTATGGACTCATTTAGACTTTTCATTACAGAATTATAATGAAAATGTAATAAATAAGAAAATAGCATCACCTAATATATATCAACTTCAACCTGGCTAAAGTTTATTTCTATAAGTATAGAATAATTCATGATGTCAAAAATCTTTTTAATAAGTGCTTATAGGAATACTTTAAGTTACTTATATTTGTGAATACAAGGCTGAAATATATATCATTCTAAAGCCAAAATTTAGAAATTCAGTTATTTGTACATCTTTACGTGTTATATATTTAAGTGTTAAATATATTATAGCAATTGTAAAAGATGTGTATTATTTCAAACAATAAGTTAATCCTTAGTATTTATCATATTAAATTAATGCAATACAGGCAGACCCATGACAATCATTATAGCACTGTTCATATTAGCAAAATTATGGAGTCACTGGAAATATATCAACAAAAAATGTTGAAATAAATTCAGATATTGTTGAATCATAATATTTCTTATGGAAAAATCTTGATATTTATAAGAGCAGTGAATGGCATAGAAGCTTACATGATATATAAAATAACCCCATTCATTTAAATTTTAGTAATATGGTGGTTTCTATATTTATATGCAGAAAACCATGCCAGAAATTGTTTATCAAACTCCAAGTGATTGCTTATGAACATGAGGGTTTTAGGTCAGGTATTTTGTATTTTTTTGACATTTTACTTTTCTTGGATTTTGTTCATGTTTGCATATAATCATCATAACAATATAATAAATCAATTTTAATTTTGAAATATTTAGAAAATTTAATATGGAAATATATAGTAACTTTATATTATCAACTAGCAGCAGAAACAACTGTACATGTTTTCTAATCCTTTCAAACAAATATTTTTAATTCTGAATTCAAAAATATTTGAATAATTAGATATTTAGGCACTTTATACTGTCTTATATTCTTCCAGTAGATTTTTACTGCACTTGATCAAACGATGCTATAAGTACTCTTATAAATAAGTTAGCACATTAACAATAAAATATTTCAAGAAATTTAATATAAAATTTCATGTATGCTAAAAAAATAAATAATTAAAAATCCAAGTGGCATAGGTAATTAGCTTGTTTTGAAAAATATAACTGGAAGGAAAAACTAGTCTTTGTTTTATAGATGTAATTTAGAATCTTTTATCTGTATTTTCATATTTGTTATTTATTGCACATTTATCTACAGAAATATATTTTTAATTATTTCAAATATCATATGTTACAAGGTACTGTTTGCAGTGAAGCTTTTATTAACTTGATGCTTAAATCTATTTTGTGTTCTATGATATAGGAGAAGTTTTTGAACAAGTTAAATCTATCATATGGAAACTAAACTGACAGCTGGTAAAGAATTTCAGCTAGTTTTATATACTATCTTTAAACTGAATAAATTTAACTAAAAAGTGATGTATGTACTCTAGCTCCTAGGATGTATAATTATATCAAATAAAGCAAACCATTTTTTAAATCATTGATTTTCATTTTCACCACATACCACCCTAATTGTGACATGGAATGATATTCATCATGATTCAATAGTGAGTGGGAAAGCATTTATACCTTGGGAATTCTAGGGAGAAGTCTGGCTCGGTTCCTACCCTATGAGTCTGGAAATAATTTAGTGTAGTGTCTAAAGAAAACTGTACTCATTTTTTACCATGCAATCTGCAAACTTGAAAGTGTGTGCATTTATCTTTCTTTTATTGCTCCTGCTGTCACCAAAGTTCTTCCACTAATCAAAAGCCAATCACTTTTTGTCAGGATCTCTCTCTCTTCTGCATATCAATGCGAGTTATTGTTTGAATCCCTCCTTTCTCTTGAAGCATGGGTTCTTCATTCTCTACAAAATCATTTCTAATAGTATACAAACATGTTCATTTCAATAGCTTCAATTCTAAAATAAATAATTCATCTAAAAGCCTTTTTGCTCTCTCAGTTTTCCTTAAGAGATAAAATCTGGGACTAGTTTCAATTTAACTTCCTTTCTATAAATCACTCATGTTTTTTTTCCTTGATTTATATTTGCCAGTTTCTTTGTGAATTCAATGCTGTGCACATTATCCTCTCTCCCATTAAAAGGAATTAGATATACTTGGCACTTCTTTCATCCTGAAACATTTTCTGCACTTGGATTCCATATCACCTTATTTTTCAAAGTTTCTCATTTCTGCGTTAGCAGCTGAACTGGCTTTCTTTGTCCTTCTGATCTCTAGATATTGAAGTCTTCAGAACTCTGTCCAAGTTTCTCCTGAAAAGTGATAACTACCATTGTGTTAGTTGGGAGAAACTAGGGGAACAAATTTATAGACACACATATGGATATAAGGGAATGGTTTATATACAAAAGGAATGGAACATTAAGAAAGCATCCCAACCCAGTCCAGTTCAAGGTCATAAGTCCAATATTAGCCGATATGCCCGATACCAGTCTATAATGTCTCCTTCCAACTCACAAAGTCACAGGTCAGTGGGTACAGAGTCCTGGCGCTGGCAGGGGTCTGTCTCCCCATGTCTCCTCTCTTCCAGGGCTCAGGGTTCATCAACAGCATCCAGTGGTGGCAGAAGCAACTCATCGCTGGCAGGGGTCTCCACATTACCTCTCCAGCTTCATAGGTCTGGCTCCAACAGGGTGAAGCTGTATAGTTTCTCCTCCAGCTCCTCAGACGCTGCCATCTTGTCTTGTCCATGATTCATTTTCTCTGAGACTAACTCCCAACCACTGGGGAAGATAGCTTCTCATCTTCACGTGGGAAATATTGTGAGATTTCCTAGAAGTCTCAGGCGAAAGCCATGCCCACATGGAGGCTTCATTGGCTACGCAATGGCTATCTCCAGATTAACAGGCTAGACTCCACCTCTAAATCTCATCATGAAATTAACATAAGCACATGATGGCCAGAGCCACATATATAAATCATTTCTTACCATCTTCAATAGCAGCTTGAGTTCCACTTTTGAGCAGCCAACATCCTTATGCAATGACATACGTTAATAAGATTGTCAAACTTCGCCTCACGGTGATAGACTTAATCATTTGCACCCCCACCCATCAAAAAAACCCTTCCTCCTTATCTCAACAAGCCAAACAATCATTTGTTTTCTCAAATGGACTTCCCAGATTCACTTCTACTGTCATCTGCAGATGATTATCGATGTTGTATTTTCCCTTAAATCCTTCCGATGATATGTATTTCACTCACATTAATATTAAACACCCCTATTGTAACACACAAAGGCCTTTAGGATTGAGTCTCTTCCTAATGACTTGGCTTCATATCCTGCCATGTTTGTCCTCACCAATTACTTTCCACAAACACTTAGCGTCTGTATCTTCTTGAAACATAAAAACCCTATTTGAAAGAGCATCCTTGATTTTCTCTGTTCTTTTTTCGGAGAAACAATGATCCAAATTGTCTCCTGTTATTTTGTTCTTAGTGTTCAGATCTTGGATTTCACCTTTCTTAAAAAAGAAAAATTGACCACCATTTGAAAAATATCTTTCCTGCTCTGTGTATCTCTATTTCCTAACTGTGCTTTACATTTCTCAGAGTTTATCACAACCACAACTCATACTGCTTACTGATTATTGATATGCTTATTTGTTGCTGTTGATCTCCTTTGGGAAATGAATGTTATGTGATCAGATGCATTGTTGCTCTTGTTTATCATTGTATCCCAAGCACTAACAGCTATGTTTGGCACAGAAGAATAACTCGATGTCTATGGAATAGACATATGATTTCTTATTTCTGCCTAAAAGCTTTATCAAACATTTTTAAATTGTTCTCCACTACTAGAGAGAAGACATTCTCTGGAGACACAACCTAAACTTCTTTCCTAACTATGGAAATAGAATCGAAAGTCTTACAGTTGATTTCAGTAACCTTCATAATCTTGGGCCAACCTGTTTATCCATACCACAAACAACCTCCACGTATAAATGCCATCAACACTATTTCACCCCCTTTGCCTCATGCAGCCCACTAGCCACCATAGACCAGTGAAAAGGAAGGTGGTGCTGACATTGTAGAAAGAATGGTCTCTGGGGGCTGAGCACCGGTGGCATAAGTGGTTGAATGCAGGACTGCGGCCTGTGGGCTTGGTGGTTCAAATCCAGCAGCAGCTCTCAGGAGCAGCGCTGGTAGCTCCCACGACCACCAGAGGGCATTGATACCCCCCCCAAAAAAAAAACAACAAAAAAGAATGGTCTCCAGAGAGAGGTTGCTCAATTCATTTCCCCTCATTGTCTTCACCAGCTTTGACATTTTGGGTAAATTGCTCAACTTTTCAAAATTTCAATTTCCTCTGTTGTGGCACACTATAAAAATTCCTATCTTATAGATTTGTCTTGAAAAGCTAAATAATAAAATACACCCGAGGCACTGACAATATCCTTGTTACCATGCGACAATTTTATTCTTTTAATAATAGTAATTTATAAGGAGTATGGGGAGCTTCTGAGTTTCTGACTAAAATGCTACAGTTGCAAAACAGTTCATAAAAATATTAAACTGAGAATTTGTAAATTGTGTGATATTACTTTCCAAATCTAGACCATTTAAGAGAAAAGATTGGTTAGTAAAGCTGGCACAGCTCACCATGTCTATCCTTCGACCTTATTATGATCCTGGTGAAATCCTTGCCAACATAAAATCATGGCAAAGGCATTCCAAGGGTGTGAACATTGAGAAAATGACTTCAACCTCAACATTTTTGGCTTGGTTACTTTCACAGGTCATCTTTTGTTGGTTTCAAAACCCAGTGATACATCCACAGAATAATCTGTCCTCCTGGGAACAGTAGTTCTTTTTGTAAACTCAGAAACTCTTGGTATTTCCACCTCAAAAGAGAGTTGTGCTGCTAATTTTAAATTTATTTTGATTTCAAGATTCTCTAATGCCAGCTCCTTTTTGCTGTTTTTTATTTTATTTTTTTTTTGTATTTTAATTCTTTTCATTCACTCCATGTTATATTGCACATAGAAGTCATTTAATCAAATATTATGGAAAAATGCCTGTCATAAAAAACAGAATTCTTTCTTCACATCTTTTGATCATATTGCTTTTTTATGTTAATGTAGAGGTAAAAGTTTTGAGCTCTAATAAAAAATAGTTACTTTTGATATGAGTGCCTTTTAATACTAATTGGGCCGCAATTAAAATGTATATAGTGTTAAGAGAAAAAACATCTTTCCACCCTGTAGGAAAGTTGTATTTGGGAGAGATATATCCTACAGTTTATGTTCTGGAAAAGTCCTTATTTGGCAACATAATACTTATTTTGTGAGAATACTCTAATTTTTTAGTCAAACCTCTCTGCATTTAAAAAAAAGCTTTTTCAATGAATTTGGAATTATAATAGAGAAACTAAATACTTTATAAGGTCAATTAACTTAGATTTCTCATGGAACCAGACCCCTAGCCTTCCAAATAAAAACAGTTCAATGTCATGAGGCATTTGGATGCACTGGCACATAGGCAGTCCCAACAGCTTCTCTCTATCTCTTTTTTTGTGTCAGAGAGGGTTCTCTAGAGAAATAAAACCAGGACACTAGTAATTCTCTTTATATATTTATATAGAAAGAAGAGTATATAGGATAAGAAAGAAATAGTTAATAAATCTATAGAGCAGTACAAATTGCTTGGTGCAACTCACTTGCATGAGCCATCTAGAAGACTGGCAGTCCTTCAAGTCTTGAGGGCCACTGAGTAGTCCTCTGTAGAGCAATTCAGGCTATTCCATCACAGGCAGAAAACAGCAAATCAGGTCACCAACAGTCAGCCAGATGACGGAGTCCAACAGTCCCAGCTCCAGAGATGTATATCCCAGAAGCGTGGTGAAGTAGGTCTTGAAGGAACTGCAACTCACAGCTACACAGTCCATGATTAGGTGTCCCATGGGTAGTGTTGCTTGGAGGTCAAGACACAGGATGAAAAAAACAGCTGTCTGGTCCAAAGATCCAAAAGCAAGAGAGAGAGCAGGACTCGCCAACCCTTCGTATCTCTGCCGTTTAATTCATCCCATGTGTTCATTGGCCATGCCGACACAACAGACCCACCAATCTTCTGTGGCCATGATGGCATAACAAACCTACCCATCACAGTTGTTTTCAATATACTTATCAAATAAATGACTTGCAATTATTCTTGCAGGTGTACAATTTAACAATTAAAATATTCAATTCTACCCTTAATCATAATTCTACCCCTAATCAGCACCTTTTTTCATAAAAATCCAAGGTATAAGTAGTCACTTTTTACCTAAAGCAGCAGAAGAAAAAGGAGAACCAGATATAGGAGGAGATATGGAATATGTGGTTTATTGCCTCCTTTGTCACAAAATCAGAAGAACTAGATGGTGCCCAGTTACTATTACTAAATTTTAAAATAGAAGATTCCATAAAATCATTCAGATGAAAAGGTCAAGAATGTAGAACAATTTTCAATTTCTCATAGAATGCAGAGATTCTGAGATCATGAAGATCATCATGGATGAACCTCTGAATCTTGTCCCAATAAAGCTTTCGACATTAGACAAAAGCCACTTAAAACCAAATAATAGCTTAACAAGTTAACAAGTAAAAAATGCCTGCCTTGAGTATGTGTTCTTTTTAAGGACTATCTGTATAGGATCAAACAAAAAATAGCAATCTCAATGATATGCTAGCAATCTTAGGGAGTGGTTAATGAGAGAAGAACAATTCAGAAGAGGAGAGTGAGAATGATTGCAAACTTCAATGTGCAGTTGTAGTCAGTAGAATATACAGGCAAACCAGGAAAGCTAAACTCGCCAACAAGTTGTTTCTGGTCCTAGGAACCGTATAGGGCAAAGTCTAGCTGCCTCCTTTGGGTTTTTGAAACTGTACACCTTTATAGGAGGAGAAAGCTTCTTCTGTCTCCAGCAGAGCCACCAACCTGGTAGTTAGCAGTCCAACACATAACGTATTTCACCACCAACGTTTCATAAATTATTCATTGAGAGACTGCAATTGTTGCATGAATTTGTTGTGCATATTCTTAGCAATCACTGAAAAATAAAAAAAAAATTGAAGAAAAAATGCCCTACTAGAACATTTGCATTTTCACATTCAAATGTCTTATAAATTGAAGTACTTTCAAGAAAAGTGAAAACACCTAACATTCTACAAAAGTTTATTAAAATCACAGAATAGTAAACAAAAAATCCAACACCATACTTTATCCTTATATATGTCTTCTGACAGTGTAAAATATTCTTACTAGGTTATTTAATTATTTGGTTGAAGTTCTATTTATTGTTTTTTTTCTAGGTTTAAATTAAAACATAAATACAATTTATACAGTTAGATTTCATCTCGGGTCTATTAATTTTTTTTTGGGGGGGGACATCACTGCCCTCAGGTGGTGGGAGTAGGAGGCCCAGCCTTTGCTCCGTGGAGCTGGAATTGAACCTTCATCCCAGTGGGCCGCAGTCCCGCGCACAACCACTACGCCACCGGGGCTCAGCCCTCGGGTCTATTAATTTTAAAGTCAGTTTGTGGCACATATTCAATGCATACTATAATAAGTATAGGAAATTCAACTACTTTCTAAGTCATTGCTTATGGCACAAAGTACCAGACACAACAAGAAATATACTGCCTGCCCTTGTGAGTTCAAGTCAGATGTTTGAAATTGATTCTTAATGTATAATTTCCATCTAGTTCCACTTTTAAGAACAACAATGGTGCCATTTAATATTGCAACAACATAAAAGATCACACTCACATGGTCAGAGCTGGTCCCAAAACAAATGAGTAACATCAAAGCTAAGCCAAAAATTATATTCAAAAAGAAAGAAAAAGGCAAGTAATTTCAATGAAAACAGCTACACTGGTTCAGTTCACAAAATTCAGGGTGGAGAAGATCATTATTTTATTAACTCTGCTAACTGTTGAAATTTAGAAATCTGGGTGGGCTTTCTATTGTCTCACAGGAAACTCAGAGAACTTATAAACTACAGCGGTTTACTAATTAAGATCTCTAAAACTATAAGTGTTTGAAAGTATAATTCTTTTAAACAAGTTAATTAACTTCCTTCAGTTTTTGTCTTAATAAGTATCCTCTTTCAATCTTGTCTTCTTCCATTCCCTCAAATCATATAACTGAAGCTAAAAAAACACTAATGATTTTTTTCATAAACTATGAAGTTAAGCCATTTATCAAAATATTCAATATTCAATAGGCCTTATCTCAATGTTCATCTCTGAAAAGGGTATTTTTTATTATTGTTGTTTTGGTTTTTCCTTCAATGATAGTTTTCTTTTTTTTGGGGGGGGGGCATCACTGGCCTCTGGTGGTGAGAGTAGAAGGCCCAGCTTTGCTCCTGGAGAGCTGCTGCTGGATTTGAATCTCCAACCCAGTGGGCCACAGTCCTGCACACAACCACTAGGCCACTGGATCTCAGTCCTCAATGATAGTTTTCTCACAAGTCTAGAGTTCCTAGGAAACACTGATGAACTTACATAGAATCCTGCATTACAAATTATTTCAGAAATTGGGAATTAGTTCTATATACATTCATTGTGTTTCATAGATCCATACATTCATACAGAACCCTTTCAAGATAAAAGCGTCCCATGTTCTCTATCTGAAATAGCAACCAATTTTTAGCCATCTTGGTTAATTTGGGCATATTTTAAGTATTTTATTTCCATTGCCTATGCACAATTATGTGAGATATAAAATATTGAATCAATTATTTTATGGCCATCCAATAGAAATATATACACAATGTATGTGCAAACTACAAAGCAAGGTGGGAAACACCTTGCTGTAAGACAATTCTAAGCTAAGAATGAGTTTTTCAATGGTAAGTATGGGATATACACAAAGGCTCCTGGGATATTGCTAGATTCTTTAAAAGAAGACATTTTTGACATTTGCATTAGTGTTCTACAGTAATCTATTGTCCTAATACAATTTTCAAATTATATTCTGAGCAAATTTTAGTCTCCCTCCTTAGATCAGGAAATTATTTCAAGAATAAATTTTAAATGGTATGTGAATATTGTGACAAGAAAACTACTGAAAAAAAGAAAGAAACCAAACTTAACCTATGTTTACCATAGGTGAAGGAGGAAGAGGTTTTGCTTAGAAAGCATTGAGTTACTTTAATGATGGTGGAACAATTTGGAGAGGGATCATGATAATGGTTGTACAACATGAAAGCATAATCAATGACACTGAATTATACATGTACAAGTTGCAGAAATGGAGAATGTTTTGTTATGTATATTTTTGCCCAAGATTGAAAAATAAACTTGAATAGTAAAGTAAGGAGTATGGAGGAAGAAAATAGAATGAAAATATGTCTCTTCTCTGAAAGACAAAGAAAGAAACAAAGAATGAAAGAAACCAAAAGAAATGGGTTTTTTGTTTAAGGTCTTGAAGAATGCAACACAGATGGAATCCAAGCTAAGGATAGACTGAAGTGAACTAAAGCAGTCTGGGGCATTTATGAGATGCTTTGCAGGGAGCCTTGGCACCATTGCGGTTACCTATGAGACTGCTAACCAAAAAGTTGACATTCTATCCCTGTAGAGAATAACAGTCTCAGAACCAAACCCTCACCCAGGTGGTTTGATTCTGCACTGTCTGGTTCTGTCCCTTACCCTCTGTATATTCACTGTACATAAGTACATTATATATACCCCCACATATATATGATTCTAAAAGTAAGCAATGAAGGTTCTAGTTTATATATGGATGGGTGGATTCTGAAAAAAAGCATCTTTAAACATAATTTTGATCAGTAGATAATTAAAGAGACATTTTTTCAGTAGTACCATTTATCATACTCTTTTTAGGGTACCTCCAAAATAGATTCAACCACAATAATTACTTCAAAGGGTATCTGCTGGGTTAGTTCAATTCAGTGTAGGGAGCTTAACTCAAAAACGTAGGTTAAGTGAATTTGAGAATCCAAAGGTGAACTTGTCTGTTACTGCGGTAACTTGTATGTCACTATGATATTGGAAGTAGTAAGGTCAGAGGGCTCCTTAAAGCAAAGAACGGCTAGATTTAGCCTTACATACTTTAGCTGGATCAGGAGAAATTAGTTCCTTGAGGAAGACCTCATGCTTGATAAATTAGAGGGGCAGAAAGCAGAGGAAGGCCTCCAGGAGATGGATTGGCACAGCTTTTGCAACAATGGACTGCAGCAGAGGAGAACTGCTAAGGTGGGTGGTGCAGGGTCTCTCAGGGTTTCCTTCTGTTGTGCATAGGGCGCAGTGGATTGGAACTGATTCAATGGTACCATACGACAGCTGAAGCGTGATGCTGGAAGCTATGTCAGCAATATTTCAGGTAACATCAGCGTCACTCACAGTGACAATATTCTTCTTTCCGAGTATGCAGAAACCATATGAATAGCAGCTTGACATTTTAACAATGGTTTTAACAGTTTAAAACCACTAACGTTTTCAGGACTTAATCTGTCAGAAGTGGACAACTCATTGTTTACTCATACTGTGTTCTCAATCAGGAACTTCTGTGAAAAATGGACAGACTTCTATCATTAGAATGTGGAATATATGAAATATGAATCTTAGGAAATATGAAGTCTTCAAAAAGAAATAGGATTTATAAAGATTAATAGCCTAGGCATTATTGAGCTGACATGAAGCAGTCAGATGGTTTGCTATGCCAGGGATGTCAAATTCAAGAGGAATGACTAGTGTCGTCTGCATATTGCAGGTTGTTAATAAAACTTCCTCCCACACTTTATGCTGTATTCATTTCCATAGAGCAGAGTCTCTCAGATTTTTCACACATCATACAGATTGAATAATTATGGTGAAAATATCCAAGCCAGATGCATACTTTTCCTGATTTATGATCAAACTATATTTCCTTATTCTCTTCATGTGCTCCAGTTATAGGCTCTGCATGAGCACAATAAATGGGAATTCCCATTCTTTTCATTATGATTCCTAAATTTTTATGCTCTCACATAGTTCACAAAACACAGGTAGACATTGTTCTGGTATACTAACAGGTGACAATGATATTTTTTGATATCTTCCACAATCTGTTAGTTCCTCATTCTCTGAGTTGGAGAAAACTATAGAATTCTTCAATTGATCAGGCGGCTGTCTTCAAAGTTCCTTGATATACGTGTGTGAGTGCTCCCAGTACTTCATTAGCTTATTGAAATATTTTAGTTGAAGTCTGTCAATTCCTGGTTCCTTGATTTTAACTAGTGCTTTCAATGAACATTCAAATTCTTCCTTTTGTATTATTGGTTCTTGGTCATGCAACCTCTTCAAATGGTTTAATATTTATCAGTACTTTATGGTAGAGTAATTCTTTCTTCTTCTTTTGACATTTTCTGTACAGTTTAATATTTTGTGAATGGGTTTTTGCATTCTTCACATATGATACTTATGATGTCACCCAACAGTCCATAAGGTTTTCTATCACTAGCATTCAATACATCAATTCTGTTCCTGAGAAGTTGTGTTAGTCTGGGTAGACTAGAGAAACAAATTCAGAGAAAGCTCATATGTGTATAAGAAAGAGATTTATGTACAAAAGCAATTAAACATTAAGAAAACATCCCAGCCCAATCCAGATCAATTAATAAGTTAAATATTAGCCCATATGTTCAAAATCTTCCTATAAAGTCCTCTTCAAACTTTCAAAATACATGCAATGATGTCAAATGCTGGAAGATCACAGGTGAGTGGGTGGAAAGTGTTGGACATCCAGTGACATTGTAATCATCTCAGGACTGCCAAGGGACTACAAATGGCTTCTTCAAATCTGAGACATTGAATGCCTGAGGATAGCTTCATTTGGCTTCTTTTCAGAAATGTCTTGCTGGGAATGAGCGAGAGAGATTGCTTTCTGCCTCCAAGGAAGAAGTACAGGAATTCTAAGAATACTGAGGAGAAAGCTACATTCACACAGAGGCCTCATTGGCTGTGTCTTGATTGGTAACCTAGACTCCACCCCTTATCCTCAAATTGACACCAGAGTATGTAGCTAGCACAGGTATTTTCAAAATTCAGGTGGGATATACTCAAGATCTTATATTGGCTCTTGTGGGCTTATTTTAATTTTCTTTATGGAGACTGAACTTACATGTGAACAATTTGTGCTGTATTCCACTGTCAGCCCAAGTCCTCCTTTTGGCTGATGATATTGTGCTTCTCCATGATCTCTCTCCATAGATATTGATTCCTCTGTACTCCATCTGGTGAAATCCATCTGGAGAGTTGCCATCTATATTGATGGAAAGGTATTATAAATGAAAAAGTCATTAGATGCTGTAGTTACATGATTTGGTGTCAGTTTGAGACTTGAGAGGATTAAAAGTGAAAAGGTGGAGTCTAGACTGTCAATTGGGTCATAAGCAATGAGGCCTTTGTGTGGGCATGGTGCTTCCCTCGATGATTCTAGGGACTCCTGAAAGTCCTATTTGGTGAGAGGACACAAACCCTTTGACTCACTCCTTAAGAGACTCTATTGACAAGACTCGTGGAACTATGCTAGTGGCCTGAGCTGGAGGAGCCATATGGTGACTTCTGCCAATGCTGAGATGCTTGCAATTCCACTGGATCCACAAGACTTCTGACCCACTGGCCTATGATCTTCCTGCATTTGACATCAATGAGTGTGTTTTGTGAATATGAAGAGAACTTCGCAGATTGGTGTCAGACATGTGGACTGATACCTGATTTATGGACTTACCCTGGACTTGGGGATGTTTTCTCAATATTGACATGCTCTTGTATATAAAGCTATTTCTTATACACATATGAGTATGTCTATGAATTTTTTTCTGATCTACTCGTACTAAGTAGTCTTATAAAATTTTATCATGTTATCTACACCTTAGTTTCTATAACCAAGTCCAAATTTACCAACTTATTTTTCCTTCCTGTTCATTTTCAATCTTCATAGAGTGTCATCAGAGGAAAGATTGCTGCATGAATTTCAAGTGCGAGATTATAAAGCACAGTGGCAACAACTAATGATCATATGGACTGTTGGGCTTTTTCCATATGGATTTTGTTGCTTCCTTGTTAGAATACCACTTGCTTTACTTCAAACCTTTAAGAACCAGGGAGGTAAGTATCACACAGTGCCAGGTTATAAGAACAAAGTGTTCTTGAGATTAGGGAAGATTTAAGTAGAGGTTAAAAATCCATCTGCTACTTTAGGGCTCCTTATGTGCCCTTAATAGTTCAGTTTTTGTTTGTGGCAGCAATAGGGCTTTTACCCAGTTATCCAGCATTTGGACAGTTATGTGTGATAGCCTTTCTCCCTCCAGACATAGATATTATTCCTGGAAACGAACCTGTCCCTATCCCTGCTATTGATTACATGGCAGGAAGAGCTAAAGGGCAGTGCAACTAGGTGACCTATTTGTAAGATTAGGGACCAGTACTGAAGTGGCCTTTGGAACTGCAACATACCAAGTTATCTAGGCAGCTAATCTT